>OX463838.1:44164542-44255998 GCA_949825065.1 Odontocerum albicorne
TCAAACTGGGATTATTAATATAACGTTAAAACACTGTTCATTTGTTTTTTTTTTTCTTATTTTGGTGGAGTAAAATAAGTGATAGTGAAGTTTTGATTTTATATTAATTTGGAGTTCCAAAAAGTGACGTCGGAGATGAAATATACGTGTATGCTCTAAAAAGGGGGGGATGTCCTAAAACGTTTGGGAAACACTGATCTCGTGTATTGAAAAAAGCTTTGCTTCTGCTTAGTAACATTCCGCGAACTGTTGACATCAAGTGTATTTAAAAATAAATTGCTAGGAAAATAACTTCACAAATTTGGTAATATTTACTTTCCCCGTCATCACCATCAAGTCATATCCTTATTGGGGTTAGTGGAAAGAATTGATATCCCTTTCGTTCTATCTTGGCATACATATAAAGCTTCTGCCACATCCATACACCTCGTCATGGATACTCTCCTATTCTAAAGGATTTCACTCGTCCCTTTTTTAGAATTTGATTAATTTGATCGTGCCACGTTTAATAATCAAATAACATAAAATCGGTTGTACATTCGGTCGTGGGTAAATAATGAGTAATATCATAGTAACGGTTTATCAACATAAATAATTCCTGCCGTTTGTACGTCGGTTACTAAAGAATTCTATTTTCAAAACGTGTTTCAGAACATTGTTACTTTTCCAATTTCATTTGACAACTGTCATTTTAATTATGATTATGTACATCAACACTTTTATCAGGAAACATACACACCACTACCCTACTAGGGTAGGCAGGGAGGGAAGAGCGCCAGACTTTCCTATCTCTACTCACATATTCATCTTTGCCACATCTATACACTTCTCATACAGCTCCTATTATTTATCTTATTTTTTACTTTTCCTATTTTCAAAACATCATTCACTAGATCTATCTTTACTTTCTTTATTTTTCCTCTATCACGCCTCTCATTCACATTTCCTCTAGCACGCCTCTCACTCACATTTGTATTGATTTGATTTCTAAGTCATTTTCATTCATTCGTTCAATGTACCGAAAACATATGAATGATCTTCGCCATCTTACTCAACACATCAGCGTTAAGTTCATATTTATCCTTAATCACTTCAGTGAGGAAACATTCATTGAAAAAAAATCCACACAGTTTCAAATATGTCATAAATTAAAATGATGATTTTTTAAATGTATTATTTTTTTTATTCATTTCAGACATGATTGGCGGATTGTTACTTGTATCATAAAAAAATGTTGCTTTAAATTTTGTTCGCACTATTCGTGTTTCTTGATGAATATGATGTTCTTCATAAATAACGTTTTTTGTAGGTAGGTGCATTAATTTAGAAAAAGTAAGCTTTGAATTTGAATAAATGTGTTCAACACATGATTATAAAAGTATCAGATCAGTTTTCTAACTTCCAGAAAACTGGAGGTAAACGAGAATAGTTTTTTTAATAAATTGATCAAAGTGGCACTCCGCCTTACGCATGCATTATGACACACATAGCAGATAATACTGTCGCGAGTGTCGCGACCTTCTGCTTACTTCCTCTGCCTCAACAATGGGGGTCGGAGGTCAAGCACAATGGATGACTTCGTCGCAGACTTAGTCACTTCCAAGTCCAAAGCGTCTTCGCAAACAATACGACCCATACACACACCGGTACAATTCACCAAAAGCTATAAACCAACAAGGCTGATTTGATCAAAAAGAAAAGTAATAGTTCACACCTTTTGATTCATTTTATTCTTTTCGGTGTTTTTTTTCCACAATTTGCTGAACGAAAGCCACGAAATTATGGAACAATGGGCAGGTGCTAAGGTAAATAAACAAGGTTAGAACGACTTCGCCTTTTAGAGAAAGCTGACAATAGTAACTTGGCTATTTAAAAGACAAATTAGAGGTTGTCTACCTTTTGCAATACATATTTTTAACGACAATAAACATGAGACATGGAAAAAAAATTATTTAAACGTTCAATAAAATGACATTTCAGAAAAAGAAATTGTTTTGCATGTAGCCTAAATATATAAAAAAAAAACTTGATTTTGCTATATTAAGTAAAGAAAACGTGCTTAAGAGTTGATTATATTTAGTAAAAACTGTCTTCGAACCCCGGATTTGCGGTTTCTGTTCCCTTAAAAATCTAATTGCCCCCCTGTGGGGCGTGGGCCCCACGTTGGGAAACACTGGTCTAAACCAACCTACATTGTACAAATAAATGAACAAGACAAATCCATATTCAGAAAGGCAAAGAAAACACGTTATGTTATCCAGATTTATATATTTAATTTGTGGCGTATAGATGAATCTTCTTAAACCTGATTATTCTGTTTTTGGATTATTTTTACAATTATTCAGCGGTAAAGGGTTAATTTTAAAAGTAACAAAATAAAAGCATTTTTAAGCAACATATTTAATGAACAATTTTCTGAAATTTTCCTTATATATGGTTCATGTCTGAATCTTATAATTTTTATGTCCGGTAACTTTTTTGTTCGAAATATATTTTGAAGCAATAAATTAAAAGAATACATTCAGCTATGATCGTCGAGATGAATTATAGCAAGATTTAAGGTCCAAGAGTGGCCGAATCCCAATTAAGTAAAACCATAAATACTCCTAGTCCAGTCGCGCCACCGCGGGCTACAACTGTCGATTTCAATTTCCCGCTTGCGCTTGTACCCACATATGATAATCATAGACTTTATTAAAAGATATGGTACATCGTATCTATATATTAAAACTTTGATATTATAATATTTTTAAATTGACCTACCACATACTTGCAGCGATAGGAAACAAAACAAATGGGGCACTAAAACATACACGAGTATACTCGAATCGGACAATATCAAAGTCTGCTAAGGTGATTGTTGACAACAAAATTTTAGCACCAGCTTTAATGTACTGCAGTGAAACGTGGACATGGATAATGAAAGACATAATGAAATGATTATGGATAAATGTTACTTTGATGTATTGAGTAAGAAGAAGAAAAGCACTCTGAAATGGTTTGGGTAAGTGAAATCGATGAACAAAGAAAAAATAAGAAAACAAATACATAGTGCAAATGGAAATGGAAGGGGTGGTATAAGAAGATGAAGGAAAGTATGGTTGGATCAAATGAAATATATTGAAAAAAGGAAATATAAGAAGTCATGGAAAACGTATGAGTTCTGTAAGAAAGATTATAGAAGTGCAAGACGAAATATGTGTGTCGAGATAGGAAATCTGACGCTCTCTCTTTACTGACTACTCTAACAATGGAACGTTTCTATATAAATACTCGTATATAGATACTTGTAGATAAAGCATAATCAATTTAATGTCAAAATAACGAATAAATATATATTTACCATACATTGACATTACAATTTGAAATATATTTTTTTATTGTACTGACCTGGGTAGTTGCAAGAGATCTGGCTAGAGCTCAAGACAAAAGGATATTGTACTGGCGACACTGCAATCCCTTTTTGTAGTGGGCCGAAAGGAGATGCAAAGAAACAGACATAATGACAATGGGATATTTTCAGAAAAAATATATTAGAATTTGCAAATAAATATTGTTTTTTAAGACATTTTTTAGCTTTATCTGTTAAATGAACAAACACAATTTGTTTTGTAAGCATTCATATGCTAAATTACTATCGATGATCACGTAATAAATATATACGAGTATGTATGTAAAACCAAACCCTGTTAAGTATTTATTTGATTACATCGATGGATTGCCACGTGTCATTTTTATCCTTGTGTGATTCCAGCATCTAGGTCATTCCATACAGTGGTTCCAGCATCTAGGACTAGACAGACATATTTAAAGTATCTATAAAATAAAGCTGAGTAACATTTAGCTTAAGCTAGGCTGTTTTTAATATTTGTTTAATTTACATAATGACTAAGATTACTTTTGAATAGCTTCTTCCTCTTAAGGTTTCAAAACTCATAGCGACACTTTTATCCTGGATCCTTCCAGTGAACGCATGAATGTGGTAGTCATTGATGATACGTTCTGTGATCTGCACCTATCTAAATTTGCATAGCAACATCTTATTAAGGCATCATTTGTGTAACACGTAGGCATAGCGACTCTGGCATGTGTGGATTCAATCTAAACCACTCCAGATTTTCGTGGCAGTATACTGATTGGTTCGACAGATGAGACAATATTGAGACATGTTTTTTTTAAAAGTACATACTAGAAATAATTAAATTTATAGTGGACTCTCATTAACAAATGCTGAAATAGAGTAAAGCTTGTAGTTACTGAGACAAAGAGTAAAGCTTGTAGTTACAAAGATTAAAGCTTGTCGTTACTGAGACACTTATTTGGGGAACAGGTCCTATATTCAGATGAAACAAAAGTGTATCAAATCTTACAAATAATCTAGAAACTTAAGTTGGATATCAATTGTGCCAAAAAAAACACATGGCTTAAAATATATGAATTTTGTAATCAAGCTATTTGTAATAGACATTTTTCACAATCCGTGAAGTAAAAATTAAAATTTACAATATGAAATTAATTTTATTAGATATACTGATTCAAAATACACGAACTAGTTTTTGCAATTTTTACACTTGATCGATTTCGTTGTGATTGCAAAAATAACACGCCTCTTTATGGAAGTTAATCGTAGCTGAACATCCGCGTGTGTAATGGTCGTGGATGATTAGACAGCTTCGAGGCCTGGGGCGCAGAGCTGTCATGCCTGTACGATTTACTGAAATCAGTAATAAGCACTCTTCACATTCATAACGGCAACCATTTTCGGTGGACCAGAAAAACTACTTGGACACATTCTAGAAATGAATTTGATCACAGTGCCTTGGAGTTATACGATTGAGATAAACGAATAAATCAGGGGCTGTCTGAAAGTCTAATATCACATGCGGCTTATGTGTGTAGATTGAACTTATTTTATCTCAACAGAAGCAACACCAGATGTATTGATAAGTTTTGAATAAGAGGATTTAATTTTTTTCTATAATTTTACGTCTTTTTAAGTGACATTTGTTCCACTATTCAATGGTGTCTTCTTATTGAAGATTTTTCAAACTTTATCAATTTGAAAAAAAAGTGACATTCGTCAAATATAGTAAACGGTAAAAATAAACTGTGTTAAAATATAAAAGACGACCTAAAGTATGCCTTCCAACAAAGAGGTTAAGGGTTCTGTTCCCGATTCCGCGATTTAAAAAATATGAAGTTTGGTTTTCACTTCATGACAAAACATACTTAACATAGTTGGAAAAATTGCAACATAATTTTATACAGAATGTAAATTTTATAAACGTATATTTTATATATTGAAACGCTCAAACAAATTTTTTCAAAATTATTTTAACCCAAAATAATCAATTTTATATTTTCTCAGTTTATTTGAAATAAATGTTATTTTTTCTTACTTCAAACTCTCTCGAGGTTTTATGCAACCTTTGCATAAAATATCCGTAATACAGTACTATATGTATAAAAATTGTACGATAGTTGCATTATATTGTGATTTGCTTCTATGTGTAAAAGAATAAAGTATGTATTCTTTAACTAACACAGTAAAAGGGAGATAGGGGTGGGGCTTCCCAAGAGATTTAAATAAAAATTGAGAAAATTTCATATATTTTGGATGAAGGGAGGAGTGTTTTTACCACAGTTCTTTTCTCGTTACATTCCCCCTCGAATTTTTGTGCGTTCGTCTTTTGTGAAGTTGTTGAAGTATTTTCTCGTCGCTGGTTTAAAAATTACATTGGATGAAAAATATTATTTGAAAAAGCGTTTTACTTGGAAAAGAGTTTTGAAACTTTTTATGTACCTATTTATATATTTTCGTCTGGATATTTTTTGTTTTATAGTTATTAGAACATTTTTAACACTTTTAAATACTTTTATTTGTAAAAGATACGAGTATTTAGTTATGGTATCGTTGTTTGCTAAATTATCTTTTTGTGAAAATTTTGAAAATTGAATAAGGAAGAATTCAACTCTTATATCGTGGTTAAATATTTAATTAAATCTCCTTATTGTAATTTGTTATATCAAACACTGTTTATTCCACTTTTTGTATAATAAAATACTTATAATAAAATAATCATACTAAATAATTGGGAGATTGAGTATTAAGAATCTGTTAATACAACTTCTTTCTACTCTGCTGCTAAGAACTAAGGAGATTTATATATTGTTTATAGTTAATGTATAAACATTGTGGAGGTTTAAAGACATTGTGATTTGTTTTATCAAACACTGTTTATTCCACTTTTTGTAACGGTATAACCCTACCGGTTTCAAAGCTTTCACCTCATCATCAGGGGAGCGCAAACAAGAGTTGGGTTTGCGCTCCCCTGAAGATGAGGTGATAGCCTTGAAACCGGTAGGGTTATACCGTTACAAAAAGTGGAATAAACAGTGTTTGATAAAACAAATCACAATGTCTTTAAACCTCCACAATGTTAATGCATTAACTATAAACAATATATAAATCTCCTTAGTTCTTAGCAGCAGAGTAGAAAGAAGTTGTATTAACAGATTCTTAATACTCAATCTCCCAATTTTTAGTATGATTATTTTATTATAAGTATTTTATTATGTATGTATGTGTTAAAAATACCCGTGACAACATAAAAATTGTAATGTATGACCATGAGTTGGTTGATTTTTTTTCCATTATCAACTAAAAGTATGTCACTTTGTTATCAATGATTTGTAAAACAAAAAATATTTTAGACAAAAAATAAAATAGTAAGGTTATTCAAATTAGAAATTTAAATAGTTTCAAACCTTTTATAAATTCCTACAATTGAATTAAAAGTATAACACTTGATTTTGGAATAATTCACAGTTTTCAACACGTATATTCCAGCAATTTTATATATTTGTATTGATAAGAGCTAATACACATTTTTGTGTTGATAACTATTTACTGTATAATAAAGTATTCTTTGCCCTGGCATATACAATATTTAACTGGCATGTTATATTATCCCATTTAAATTTTAACCCCCGATGGAATAGCGTCCCCTGCACCCCTGATTAATCTTCTGGGACGAGGTGACGCAAGACGATAGAATTTTTAAAACCAAATTTGTTTCCCTAATGCCTCGACTAATAGACAAATTGTCCATCTGTCACATCAATTTTACACTCATTTCTTCCGTACAGCCAATTTGCTAACCTGATATTGCCATACTCAATGAATCTGTCCCTTATAACATTTACTTAAGTTATTTTTATTCGCAAGATTTTTTTTAGCACATACAGACCTTTTAACATTTTTTTGGTTGATGGCAATAAATTAACTAACAATGGGTTGTTAAATAAATATTTATATAACACTCGGCTATTTACATCCTTTTTTATGATGAAAGAATTATCACTTGTCAATCAACTCGCTTTACAAACATCTAAATTATTTTCTATTAATACACTAAAATAAAGCCTAGAAGAGAAATTCCCTTTCTACAGATAACAGCCAAATTGTCTAATTTCTAGAATATGTCGGAGAATGTTTAGCAAAATTGGCTAGTAATGTTTAGATTAAAATAATACACATGGTTTCTTTCAATTACTCAATAAAACATATTGATGAAATAACTTTTCCCTCCCTCTCTTTGGTAAATACATTTAAAATATAAGAAAACATCAACAATTATTTTGTCTAATTTATTATGAGAGTTGTTTCGTTTGATAAACTAAATACATACAAAATTTTTACTAACATTTCTGGACGGTGGTTTTCGATGTTTTCATTATCTCAGCTCAAAGAAAGTAGCATTTTGTAGAATACTGGTAATTATCGATAAAACCCTTGATTTGGTCGTCATCAGTGGCAATCGGCTTTCCAGAGTAGACGCCATATTTGAGTGACGTATCATCATTATGGATTTTTCAGATCACACACCATCACTTATTGCATCGTCGCCATTACATCTCTTTTTGTTTTTGTTTGCATGGCATTTTTTTATTGGCGATAAGAAAAAGCATCAAGCGCCGAATAAAAGATTTGTTTTGATCCATCTTCGAAATGACGCCTAAAGATAAATAACGACCGAAAATGCCCTAAACTGTTACATTTCTAATAATGTAGTTTCAGCACGTTCGAGGTAAATTTTGTCATAATCTATCGAAGATACACGAAACTACAATTCTTTCCGAACAGCAAATTATTTCTTTCAGAATGCTGAATAATTTTAAAGATACGCGTGACTTCGGTTAGTTTGTGTATACGAGGAAAATAATATGACATGATTATTTCATGTTATTCTTTTCTAATTCAAAAATTGCTATTTCGTGATGACAAGCAATCACCTGTTTATACGAGTATATGATATATAAAAGACAATATATACAAAATAATTCGACTTATATTTAAATCACTTACCTTATTTTAGAATGTTGTATTATTAGGATAAACAAAAGGTTATCTTATCAGTCTTTCAGAAATTGACACTCGACAATACTAAAGAAATTTAGTATTCTGACGAAACCACAAGCCTTTTTATAGATTTTGACAATTCAACTATCTAATACAATTTTAATATTATTTTAAAAACATGAAAAACATGTTAAAAACAAATTTCAAAAACCAAATAAAACTGAATAATGTTATTTCAAGATATAGCTTATGCGTTTCTGCTTTAATTTTGTTTAAAAATTTATATTACCAGTTCTTTTATTTTTACGTAATTGATTTGAAACTTTACTTAAATATTGAAAAAAAAAATTTTTTTCAGAAAAAAACTGCTACGATGCTTCGTGGAAACTAAACATATTATATATTTTGCTCAATTCTTCATCGTATCATAATTAAGGCTTTTTTGCACATCGCCCCTAGCTTAAGGACAAAGAACGAGGATTCCTTAATATCGTAGGTAATCCAGTGTTCTAGTTTCTAATTTTCCTTTCGAGACTTCACTGATTCATCGTCCCCCAGAAGTGGGCTGCGCGCGGTATATTTCAAGCAGAATTAAGTTTTCAGCTTAAATTGGTTTGATAAGGAACACGGAGCGAGTTTATGGAGTATGACGATCGCGATTTCCAGCGACCAAGCGGGCGGAAGGGTTCCTACTACTTTCTTTTACTGGATTTTTATTGGATTCAATCCGTGACTGCCGTGTGTAATGGCAACCACGCTTTTTTTCGACTCATTTAGATCTCGCGGGAGCGAAAGTTCAGAAATGGGAACGATTTAAGTCCCACTAAATTGTGGAAGGCATACTAAAGTGCGCCCGCACGGGATCGACTTGCCGAGTAATTACTTTCTCGAAGATAATGAAGGGAAAAATAAATTAATAAGGTGATCTCCCTTTAGGAAATTATTCCACTGATTAACCTTACACTGTTTTATCGGGACTATTACATTTTGTTCCTTTCAACGTTTTCAGATTTCTTCAAATACGACTTTTTTACTTTTTTATTGGTATTGATTTTCAGTTCACGTATTAGTTGTGCGAAACGCTCTTCAAATTAGATTTTCGGTGTCATAGATTAAAACGAAGTTTTTATAGCAAAAAATATAATCATTGTGTAACTTGAGAATATATAACTTTTTGAATGATGTTAAACAATAATTACGCTAAGTAGAATATAAGTAATTGTTAAAAAAACATTTTTTTAATTGTAAATAGGAGTTAAAATTTTATTTTAAAAATGTATTCAACCTTCAATGAAATCTTAAAGTTGGTAAAAGCATTTTTGGGGATTTTATATAAAGATCTAATCTTACAGATCAAATTGTTTCACAAATTTTATCTAACGGAGCTTTTAAATATGCCGAAGAGAAATTGTTAATTCCATCAAATTGAATAGTTGTCAGCGTATTTAGCCTTGTGATACTATGAGTTATTTCGTATAATTTAAGAATTTAACAATTCAATATCTTGAATATTAGCACCATCATTTACATGGTTTTTAAAACACTTTACGTAATATTTCCTAAAAGTTGACCGTACATCGATATTTTTATAGTACATATAATCACTATATCCAAAAAAGCGTTCTCAAATATAAAACCATACTTGTAAAATGGAACAACGCTTTCAAATAATTCCACAAAACAATATTGATAAAGAATATTTTTCCAAAACAGTATGTTGAATGTTATGTTCAATAAATTATTGAAAAACCGTTTGTCATGTTGGCGTCCATTCCCTGCCGCACAGGGCGCTAAGTAAACTCACACACCGGGAAATCCCCGACCGCATATGTTTCAATCCGCCGCAGGATTTATCGTCCTAGAAGTGTTCGACACAGCTCCACTCAGATATGAGATATTTCCCCGGAAAAAATCTCGCGGACATTGATGTATTATGGGTTTATTTGATTCGATTGTATCATCAGAACGCGATATATCTTAAGAAAGTGTGTAACTCTCCACAAGGTACAGATTTTCACTCTTGTTTTATATGCAACTTTGTCAAAATTTAAGTCAAATCGTTATGATATACTCGCTCCGTTCTTGGCATACTTTAAGAAGCGACTGAAAAACTCTTCATTTCTAGTCAGTAATATAACGTGTTTCATTCCTGATTTTTTTTCCTTTCCTCTCCACCATCCCTTCCTTTTCCTTTGATTGATGATATCTCACTTTATATGAAAAGGAATGTTCGAGTAATTGTCCGTCTTTGTGGGGTTTGTGGGCATATGCTCACGTATGTGTTCATGGATTTCGTGGTGAGAATAAATAGTAATTTGAATGTTTTTTGCGACCATGTTACTTGCTTCATTTACGTTTGTCTGATTGGTTGGAAGAGATTGTCGCCTGGAAATAAGCCCGCCAGATTGAATTTGCAATAAAAGTGTTAAATAAATAAATATTATAGGAAATCTTAATATTTTTAGCTAACTATATTTTTTTCAATAGGTTATAAAACATTTTCCCATACAAAGTAAAAAAAATACAGACAAATTGAAGTTTTCTAATATCATACTGGAAAAACATTCGAGGGAAAACAATATTTTTCAAAAAAAAAAAAACATTTTGAAAATCTGAAAACATCAATCTTTCTTCCTGTTCAACATGTTTTTTTATGATAAAAAGTATGTTAAAGGATAAAATTTTGTTTTTAAATACAGTTTGGATAACATTGTTTTATTAAGTTGGAATTTCATTATCTTTAGACTCCTACATTTTGTAACTGATTGATTTTGCTATCGGGATATTTTCAAAGATTTCAGACTTTTTAAAGAAACTTCTATTCAGTGATTTCCATTCATTAACTCGTGTTTTCTCTGTGATATGTTTTAACAAGTGAACATTTTTGTTTAATACTGGACGTATTAACAAATGAAAAAACCACGTCTCATTATTTTCTCAATTACACAGTTGTAATATTGAAAAATATGCAACCGAAATTTCAAATATCAGCACCAATCACACTGAAAACATTTTTATAACTGAAACATAACTTACTATATATTTATATTTTCTATACAAATGACTGCCAAAACAGGTGTTATTTCCATAAATACTATTTTTTTTTGCTTGAATATTATACATATAGCATGTAACCTTTTGTACTGAACTTGCATCAGAAAAACCGTCCCTATGTGAACCTCCACTGAGTGATATAAGAATTATTATTTCAGTTGAAGAATGCGTAGGGGAGGGGGTTGCGTTCGGGCACGTCCGCCACCCCTCAGGCCCCCTCGGGGGGTGTATAGTATTTATTGGCACCGCGCGAGCCGCGGGCGGGAGGCGGAGGCGGGAACCCGACTGAAGAGTTCCGGAACTATCAGAGAATTGCGTAGCTGAGTGATGCTCTCGAGAGAAAGACAAACAGCTGAATTGTTCACTGAGAACACTTTAGTGTGTTAAAATGTTGGCTATCATAGGTAATGATATTTGCCGTCTCTTACTGTTTGCCCTTTTATTTAATACAAACATGTCGCGTAAAACGCTTACGAATAAAATGCTTTGAAGTATCTTCAGTTACTGAAAGGTGGTTGAAAAAAATTACATGAAATGTATTCAAGAAATTTATTGAGTTAATTCTAAACTATTAGTTTTCTCAAAAATAGGAATAAATTCTACATTCCATACATAGTTACTGTTTGCTCTGTGGAAACTTTTTAATAATATTAATTTAAAACTGACTATTTAATATCATTTTAATATAATAAATATATTCATTTTAAATATTGTAAAATGTCAATTGTTAAACTTCAGGAATAAAACGTTATATAATTTTGAAACATATGTCATATCGAGGGCCCAACTCATAGTCATATCGAGGGCCCAACTCACATAGTCATATCGAGGGCCCAACTCATAGCCAAAATTTCTCCACAGACCTTTTCCTGTGACTCAACGCTACAATATTACGAGTAGTAGAATAACAAATGGTATAGCGTCAAATCTTATTCCTAAACACATTTTTATCAACTTGAAGAAGAAATTTTATCCTAAGAAAATTGAAACATTTTGGAATATTGGTACCCATTTTGTTGGATTCACCTTTTCACATGTGCTATGTTAAAGAGTAAGCAGCCGAAGATGAAGGTGATGTAGTGAATTAATAGAAGCAAAATAATGCCCATGAATATATAGTAGCACCAATTCTTAAATTATGACGTGTAGCGATAGGAAGCAATGTAAATGGGACACAAAAAAAAATTGAACTGGACAGTATCATAATTTTATCAGATAAATAGTCCACGACAATATTATAGTATCGACTTTGATATAACGGAGTGAAACGTTGACGTAGAAAATGATTTTAAAAAAGCCGAGCAAATTATGTAAAAATATATGGGGTGACTATGTATGGTATGATGAGGAATGAAGTGAGAAGGGATTGATGTTACCTTGATATATTAATTAAGATGAAGAAGAGCACTCACAGCATGGAAATGGTTTGAGCATGTGGAATGAATGAATGAAGGAAGACTAACTAAACAAACACTTATATGATGTGAATGTGAGTGGAAGGCGTGGTGGAGGAAAGTATGTTTGGATTGAGTGAATGATATTTTGAAATAAGGAAATGTAAGAACTCCGAAAAATCTTCGGGCAAAATATATGTGTGTCGATAGTTTGGCGCTCTCTGTTTTCTCTGCCTACTGCGACAGAGAAAAGGCGTGATGGCATGTATGTATGTTATGTATATTCTTAACTTATACGAAGCTGGAAAATATTGGAAAAATATAAAATAAATTTCAACAAAGAAACAGTCCCATATAAATCAATAATGACACAATTCATTGGTCAATTTATTGGAAAACAGGCACAGTTGTCAGTATTTTAACTAATTGAATCCAATTACACGAAAAAAATGGAGTTGATTTTTTCATATTACTATATATACGAATATAAAGTTCAGAGGTTTAATTTATTTTTCTAAATTTCAACACTTCGTATTCGTCAAGTAAACTTTTTTGCTTGTTTTGAATCACTCATTAGTCACTTTAATATTTCGCATCTAAAGAGTAGTACCAGTCACATGTATAGTTGATAAGTGAAAGGCAGTAGTACCAGTCACATGTATGATATAGCTGATGAATGAAAGGCAGTAGTAACTGTCATATTTATAGTTGATGAGTAAAAGGGAGTAGTACCAGTCACATGTATAGTTGATGAGTGAAAGGCAGAAGTACCTGTCATATGTATAGTTGATGAGTGAAAGGGAGTAGTACCAGTCACATGTACGAGCAAAGTTGATAAGTGAAAGGCAGTAGTACCAGTCACATGTATAATTGATGAGTGAAAGGCAGTAGTACCAGTCACATGTCTAGTTGATGAGTGAAAGGCAGTAGTACCAGTCACATGTCTAGTTGATGAGTGAATGGGTATTCTTTAGTGTATATAGGATAAATTAAATGACACACTTAACTTAGGTATTTAACTCTGTAACGATTACCATATTGAAAGACTAAAAATATTATAACAATAAATATAAGAAAAGACAATTTATATGTCTCCGTTTAGAGAGAAGACTCTCCTCAAGAGTTTGGAAATCCGTCACACTCTTATTGACGGATTAAAAATAATAATAATTTTAATGTTAGGATATGAAGGCTACACAATTGGATACTTCTCCGTATCTGTAAATATTTAGAAAAACTGTAGAAAACTACCAAATAAGACAAACTACAATAAAACTTTTCCGTCACCAGTCAGAACAACACTTTAGGAAGTGCAAATAGGGTCTGAGTAGAAGTTAAATAGTGTTTTTATTTGATATTAAATAATGATAATATCATAATTATAATTAATATCATATTTTAAAGTTTTATTTTATCTTCAAATTTGACCATATTTTGAACAAAACTTTTTCACGGCTGTCACAATAAGTCGTGTGAGTATTTCACGACAGTCACAATAAGTCGTGTGAGTATTTGACGCCAGTCACAATAAGTCGTGTGAGTATTTCAGATGGGTTATATTGTACGAATCCAATTGTATTTTTTTTAAATCAACGCAATCACAATTCTCCTTCTATCAAAATTTAAATGTTTCATAATAATACCAGGATAAGGCTTACATAGATTTGTAAGTAAGTATATGTTAATAAAAGAACTTTCAATTCAACATTTTATTGAAGAATTGTCTAATCATTATCGGATGATTTCTTCGTGATCCCAGTATTTGAAAATACGTACGATTATAAAACAAATGCATGAATGGTCTTTTAATATTTTAAAATTTGGTGCGTTACCTCTGTGGTTTGATGTTATGCAAGCTGGCTTTGCAACTGAGTGCCCTGAGTTCGATGCCCACTGATTTTTTTCTAGATTTGGTTTTAATGGTTGCTTAATATAAATTCTTGGAACATTTAAAGGTTACCAGTACTTTTCTACTTAATGTAGCTCTTTGATCTATTTTGATGCGAAAATCATTCCTGAGAAGTAGAGTTCTAGATATTTCCACTTTTTAGTCTTCCTGGCATGCGACGTCCTGTGGGGATTTCGGGATCCTGTCTCTGTCCATCTTTTGGAATGTATCGGTCCATCCTATCAACAAGGCCACGACAATGCTGTATTCTCTTCTCTTTATCTGATTATGTCGGATATGAGAGTTTCAAAAAGATTTTATATCCGAGATAGCGTAATATAGATTACAATTTTTTTATGTGTGAGCGTTTGAAATATCCCATCTAATCGATTTAATTTTTTATTAGTCAAGTATTAAATTGAAATTATTAAAATTAGGGAGCAGCAAAAAGTTTGCTTATCTCAACGTCTTTTCAACACTGCCCAAACAAGAGGGATCCACTAAGAAATTTCATAAGTGTAGCAGAGTCTCGAAATTCATAAAATTATTGGAAAAACATTTTGCCTTTACATAGATTTTTACACAACATTTTCAATATAACTCAAACCCGATATGGAGGATCAAAACATGTTTCGCCGAAAAAATATGACACCTGACATGTAGCGAAAAAATCTCACTACCTTCCCGGCATACATAAATATCCGTAAAGGAAAATCTCCGCCAGCCACAGAGGTAACCGCGCGCGCTGTGCCGGGCTCGTATCCCAACCTTCGAACAAACCATATTGCGGCTACGCGGTCTGGCAACAGCTTGGGCGAACTAAAACCGGCGAGAAAAAAACGGTTTATCGAAAGTTTCCAACTCTCGTGAAACGACTGTTTCTATTACAGTTTTACACACGAAACGACAGCACTTGATACCATTTGGAATTGAAACTCTATGTGAGTTACACCCTTTTAAATTGGGGTTGTGTCGCTCTCTCTCGGCGAGAACAGCTCTGTATATTTTTGTTTGGGGGTAGTTTTATATTAATGCGTGCGTACATTGTTATCTGCGCTCAGTAACATAACGTCGAACATTGAAATATTGCCCGAAGTTCTAATACGTACCTATGAGTGGTGGAGAGATCTCTCCGCAATGTGTTTTTGAAGTATTGTGAAAAATACTTTATATTTTTAGAAAATGTATATTTTAATTATATTTTAAAGAAATGAATGTATATTTTAAAATCAAATGTTTGAACATAAATTTGTCAATTTAAGTTACATACAGATATTGTTTGAAAAATAAAATTTTACGGTTTCGATTATTTCGCCAATTTTGTTAAACATGAACAGGTAAACAATAAAATAAAACTAAAATATATTTGTGGCTCTTTTCTTTAATCTACTTTATCTACATCGCTTTAATATATTTAATTTGAAGTTCTGGGACGACAATTGGGAAAAATATCCTAATCATTAATTTGGCATAGAAATAAATAAAGTATATCCCTGAAAATAAAAAAAATAAAAACTGGAAGCAAAGAATTTATTTGTGACGCTCCTGCTTTAGACGTAATATTGACACAGATCATACCGATTGCGCCGCATTGTGGGGGTTCTGATTGAAGTTTTGACTTAGCGAAATGAACCCTTCTTCATACAGAATAATATAATAACAATCCAGTTATTTGTTGGGGAGATCAGCCTGTTTGACTTGATCGAGCAACATTTGTTCGAGACACTTTGTGGTACCGCGAAACAGCTCGGCAGTAATATTAGGTCGGGTTTATTTTGTTACGCTGCCATCACAGAACTATGATGGAAAGGTGATAGGATGAATGTCTGTGGAACTTTCTCAACTAGGGGAGAACAATATTAAGAATTACACTCAAGGACGTAATTGACAAAAATATTTTCATGGAACATTGAATGAAGAAAATTGAGAAATAAACGTATTAATTAAATTAAATTAAATTAAATAAAACCTACCATTCATAATTTATTTAAAGACAAGTTGTTTAAATCAGTGTTTAAAATTATTTTTTTCTTATTTTTCTTTAATATTATTGAATTTTTCATAAATAAAACATAACTTATCGTATTTTACTTATTTGAATATTATGTTTGATTTTGTCATATTGTATTACACTTTCATTATATATAATAAAATTTTGTATGAGATAATCTCTCTCCATGAAACATAAAACTATTATCGTGGTCTTAAGTGAAAACCAGCCCTAAATTTCTTTAAAAAAAAAATAAGGTAACAACGGTGACCGAATCAGCAACCTCCGAGTTGGGTGAGATGTGTCTAGCCAACTAAATCTCGGTGGTCGTAAATTATATTGACTCACTAAATGCCATTTCTTAAATACTATTATTATAAGAAGTATTGTATGAATAAAAATGAAATCTTTATTACAGCATATAAAAACATCTGTTATCCTTAAATAAGGAAACTAAAAAGATTAAATATTTAAAATGTATCAGTTATCTATCAAATAATAATCTGTCCACGCATATTAAACTTATAGGTTTAAACAGTATCAGTATGAAATTATCATTCCAAAGTTTCAATATTACTATAATATATCTTAAATCAAGTTTCATATTTTTTTACAGGAAATCTTACATTTTAAGTTATATTTTTATTTCACAGACATTGTATCATAGATTTTGTGTCTATGTTAAAAACTGTTAAAAATAATTACAACCCAAGAGTATCCAAGTCATAAAAAGGAAGAAATCGTTAAGACCGACTTCGCCTTTTTAATAAATAAACTAATAAAAAAGCCACCCCCCGTAAAGCCTAACAAATCGAATTGTTGATGGATGGACAAAACAATGACAGAAAACATCAATATTGCCCGCTTACAATCTGACTGGGCAAGTTTTTTTTCTTGTAACGGGGACGAATTATTTGACTTGAATATTTTTTACTCTCGTGCTTTTTTTTTTATTTTTCCTTCTCGTCTTCTAAAAGGAGGAAAAATGCAACAGTTTTATTTTATTTTTCACATTTTGTTAAAATATTTTTCTTAAAACACTTCTCCTGAGAAATAAGAATGAAATTATTAATGTAAATTTGTATAGTAAAAAGGTAAGAAAAAAATACATAAAGGGATATGAAATTAAAATTAATGTTATTAACTAATATTTTTCATCTTTACAATAATATATTTTTTTAATTTGTGCATATTTGGTCAACATAATCTCAATTAGCGGTTTTTAAGGTAGTAGATCATAACAAATAGCGTATTGAATATTGCATTATGGTATTGGATCAATATGATAATATAATATTCAATACGCTCTTTTTAATGCGGTACAACTATGTTAAGTGCGCTTTATTCGCGTCGTTTAAACTTGCATGTGAAGAAACTGTGTAGAATGGGACACATTTTAAACTTGCGTGAGAAGAAACTATTATAAAATGGGACACATTTTAAACTTACGTGTGAAGAAACTAGAAAGGGACACATTTTAAACTGGTGTGTGAAAAAACTAGAATGGGACACATTTTAAACTTGCGTGTGAAGAAGTTAGAATGGGACACATTTTTATCATTGGAAATTGTACCCGAAACTGGGTGGAGGCATGTATTCTACCAATAGACTCCTTAGGCCATCGTTGATATTTTCCATACAATATTTTGTTTGAAATTGGCGTATATTCATGCATAATAGTAACTTTTTTTATGTTAAAGTTTCATCATCATCATTAACAGACTCATCCGGTCCAGTACTCCATACAGACCTATCATATGGTCTTCCATAATAAACTTTTTACTACCACTGCTACTACATCGTATGTCCACATAGCGTGTGAGCTTCTTCGGTTAAATACTCGAATCCATAAACTCCATATTTTGTCTTCACGCCTTCCATTCCTTGTTTCGTCACTTAGAGATTGTATTTCGTCAGTACTTAAGTCTCACAGACGTATGTAATTGTGGGTTTTACGTATTTTATTACATTCTATTACACTTCCGTTGTATACAGTAAACGCTATCGGTCTTATTGTAATGTGGCAACCAATCAGAAAAACGTTCAAAAAGCCTGGAGAAACATAAACAAGGCTGGAAACCTTTTCTATGGTATGTTTTTTTTTTTTTTTGATCCAAATACACTGTTGTCTTCCAACACAGGGTTAAAAAATTCATTCCAATTGTACAAAGATTAATAAAAAAGGTTCCAGTCTGATTTTCATTACAGGTTTGTTTAACACCTTTTTGTTTGGTTGAAACAGTTTGCCACTTATCAATAAACCCAATTATTAGTTTGTACTGTAAAAACCAAAGTGTAACCAAATATAATACTTGTTTTAAGAAGTGCGACATAAGGAGGGAAAAAAACATTTTGAACTTTCTCTACATGGTCCAACCTACCCTATTTTTCATTTTATTGATTATTTTAGAATGCATGAGCTTTTGAAAACACAAAAATTTTTATCTACCTATTAAGTATTAAAATTTTTATTAAAAATAGCTTTACTTATTTTGAGAACCCATATCGTTTTTAAAAATCAGACAGTAAAAGTAGCTTTATTTTTTTTTATTTAGTTTTTTCTAAAAGAGTTGTACAACTGTTGTGCAACAACCATCATCAAAAGAGTTGTACAACTGTTGTGCAACAACCATCATCAAAAGAGTTGTACAACTATTGTGCAACACCATCATCAAAAGAGTGGTATACCTGTTGTGCAACAACCATCATCAAAAGAGTTGTATAACTGTTGTGCAACAACCATCATCAAAAGAGTTGTATAACTGTTGTGCAACAACCCTCATCAAAAGAGTTGTATAACTGTTATGCAGCAACCATCATCAAAAGAGTTGTACAACTGTTGTGCAACAACCATGAACAAAAGAGTTGTACAACTTTTGTGCAACAATCATAATCAAAATTTTATTTAACGATAAAATTCGTTTCAGTGTTATTTATTTTAGATATTTTTCTCAATATAATTTCAAGAAAACATTCACTGCTAATAATGATTTTTTTCATTAAAATATCAGTTATAATACATTGAAACTAGCGTATTTTTATAAATATATTATTTTGCAGACAAAAATCCGGTCCCTCCGACAACACCTCACGTAAAAAATATTCTCATATCTGTCAAGTCAAATTAATTTCATCTTAAAACAAATTTCAGCCCCCGCCCGCCAACAACGGCCCTTGGTTCGTAGAGCAGGGGCTCGCCACGGGGAGGGAGGGCCCCTAACAGACCCCAACCTCCTCCACATCCACCCGATTCGTCTCTCCCATTTGTCAACATCACCGCGAGAAGGCCGGTTGACATACGTGTCATCGTTTTTTGAAAAAAGAATATCCTCCCTCGAGGCGATACGCCACTGTGTACTCTTTAAGTTGATTATAAATTTGAATACGGAAATGATTGGCGTTTGATTGCGGTTAAAAACTGTAGGCAGATGGTATTGTCACTGAAATTGGTTCATAGCTATTTTTCCATGTTTTTGGGAGAAAGTCTGTTATTATTTAATCGTGTTGTATTAAACAACAATTTAACTTGCATACAATACAATCTAGCGGGTTTATTACACTTTAGTAATATCTTCCAACCAACCAGAAAGATGTAAAAGACTGAAAATTGGACTAGACTTTTTTAATTAAAAAATGGGTGTCTTCGGGAATCGACTCCGCAACTTAACAACTAAGCCCTGAAAGCAATGATTTGATGTACATTAATAACACCATATTTGATTCCTCGTTGATTTTTCCAACTTTATTTTCTTAAAATAACAAAAAAAAGTACTCCGTACAAGTGAAGTTTAATTGAATAAATAGGAGTGGTGAGAGACAGACAACAGAGGAAGCCAAATATCATAAAACGTTAATATAAAACCGTAACTTTGAAACATCAACTCTTACACACGGATATAAGTACAACCGATTTTATATCGTTTGATGATGATGATGATGATTAGCATTTATTTAAAAAGTGTAGGCGATTAATCTTTGAAATAGTTTTATTTTGCAGAAGAGTTTTTTATTTAAATATATTTAAATGAATTTTAATCGAATTTTAGGTTTTCTAATATTGCTCATTACAAAAATCTTCATTTTTATTTCATACCTACCTACCGAATTAAAAAAAACAGTTTATTATACTCAAGATGTTTCGTTGCATACACTTTTCTCAAACAATATACAAAAAAGAGATAAATTTTTTAAGAAAAAAGGAATCTGGTAAAAAAATATATACTATATATGTTTAAAAAAAACATATTCCTTATGAGACTGATAAATTTTGATAAATAAATATAAATGCTTCGGGAATGTAATAGAGAGAAATATTTTTTTTTCTTTTTTGTTACGAAATTAAAAACAATATACGAGTATTTTACGTAAAGAATGTTTTGGATGCTTCAAAAAAAATCATACTTTTCTTAGTTGAGCTATGATCATGAGCCTCATTACTGGTTTTGACGATTCTTTTTTTTTTCTATTTCTATACTAAACAAAGCAAAAAGTTGTGCATTTAGGTAGTCTTCTATATTTCCCTTGGTCATTACATCATATTGAAGATTTTTTATTTCCGTACATCGTCTTGACACCATTTGATTAATTACAAACATCTTATCCGGGAGTATGTGATCAAAGAGTAAGATGCCTCGTTGCAAACTTATAAAATGAGATTTTTTGTATAAACTAATGCTAAAAAATTTATATTTTACAAAGGTAAGTAGCTTCAAGTTACGTCGGTCCTTACTTTTGAAACATAATGAGATGGAGACCACTGTCCCGCCTTTTAACGGAGAGAACTGTGAGTGCAACGATAGACACACTATGGTGAACCATATAGAGTAACATGTACAACTTTAACATAGGGTTCAAGAATGAAGTGTTATATATAATATATAGGCTCTCATTCTTTTTAGGTAAACTGTATGGTAATAAAGAGAGTTGAGAGAATAACTGAATTGAAAGTATATAATGCACAAAGTGCTTTTTTGTGATAGAGAATGTATGGACCAGATTTTGGGTTACTGAACATATCTTAGAAATGTTTGAGAAAAGGGTATTTTATACGTTTTAAGATTTCGAAAATCGTATGATCGTGCAAGAAGAGAGAAGTTTTAGGAAGTATTGAAATATTATGGCATAAATGATAAATTAATACGTGCCTCACTATATGAAAACAGGTTTGCATATGTGAGGTTAAATGGATAACTTACCTCAGGTTTAAAATTAATAAAGGATTAAAACAAGGGTGTGTGATGTCACATTGGTTGCTTGGTTTTTGAATAGATTCATGTGTGTGTGTTTGTTTTATTTAAAAGATTATCGGGGAAAGGTGTAAGTATAAATGAAATTAATAAATATGGACTTCGAACATGGTTATAATTGCTGAAAATGAAGATGATTTAAGATATGTGGAATGCCTGGCAAAATGTTAAAAAAATAATGTAGCGGCATCAAAGATTATGGTTACAGAAAGAAGTGTAGTTAAAAGTCAGGGCGATATATGTGTTAACTTATATAAACTGGAGCAGGTTGAAAAATTATGTTAATTGAGTAGTTACTTAATATGTGAAGGGCGAATTGAAAAGACTACTCAAAGAAGGGTAGCGACAGGGAACAAGATAAAAAGAGATCTTTATGTAATATACAACAATCGCGCGATATCAAAAGTATTTAAAATGGGTGTTGGTGCCCGCCTTAACGTATGGAAGTGAATCTTGGATTTGACGGGAAAAGGATAAAAGTTAGGTTAATGGTGGGGAGAAACGTACATAAGAAACATTTGTGAAGTGTCAATTTATGGAAGAATTCAGAATGAAAACACCGGAAATGAATGCATGGATATAATTGAAGTCTTAAGTAAGATGAATAAAGGAGCTTTAAGATTTTTGGACATATGGAGAGAATGAATGAGGATAGTATGACTAAACGAGTATACAAGTCAAAAGTGAACAGTGGGCGTGGAAGAGGAAGACCGAGGATAACATGGAAGATTGCGTTTGACAAGACGTGTGAATGTGAAGCTGACGAAATGTATGCGCTTGGATAGAAAAATGTGAAGATCTGTTCTCTCTACCTTCCCCACAAGGAACACGGTGTGATAATATATACGAGTATGCATACTCGTAAGTACAATTTTTCGCAGAACTTGAATGAGTTCACCCCAAATTTGGCGGAGGGTTCTGATAGCAGAAGTTCTCCCATGTCATGTCTCTTGTTAACATATACACAAGACCGAGCAGAGAACATACTCGTATGTGGACATTTAAATTGAAGACAATAAAACTATCGCATTAGTTCAATCAGTGTGACAATCTGGCTTGGATATCTTTTATATCCTAACATGACAGAAGCATACTATGCACTTGAAGAAAATAGGATTGTTGCCTTTTTGATAAACTTATATCTTTATAAGTTCAATCAGTATAAACGTATTTTGATGTACTCGTATTTTATTCCCGAATATGATAGAAGCATACTTTCCACTTGAAGAAAATAGGACAATTTCCTTCTTAATAAACTTATATCCTAAAAAGTTTGATCAGTATAGAAATCAGATTTCGATAACTTTTTTACTCGAACGTGACAGAAACACATTTTTTCTTGAAGACAATAGGACTATTACCTTCTTAATAAACTTATTCTTATATCCTCAGAAATTCGATCAGTATGAAAATCAAATTTCGATATATTTTTTACCTAAACATGACAGAAGCATATTTTACACTTGAAGAAAACAGGAATATTGTCTTTTTAATATACATATTTATATTCTAATTAGTTTTATCAGTATACAAATCAGAAGTTGATATATTTCTGGAAAACTTCATAACCTGGATATTTAAGGAAATATATTAAATTTTGCTATCGAAATAAGTGAACCGATCGCATTTCTGCTGTTTTGAAGTAAGTAACTTAAAACTGCCGGTTTAACTAGAAATATTGGTATACAATATTTATGAAACAAAATACAAAAAAAAACAGAAAAATTATTATCGTGCATCTTTGGAAATCCATAGAACAGTGGGCAGTATTGATCGCTCCCTGCCCCCTTCCGCGCGTGCCGCCCCCCTCACCCTGCCCGTGAGCTGCATACAAATTCACTAGGTGAAGGGAGGCCCCCGCTCCCCGCCATCCCCGTGAGGTGGCTTTAGGGGGTATTTAGAAATGTGTACGTTCACCGGACTGCATGGGAAATGCGGAAAAAAATAAAATGCATGCAGCGGAAAAGGGGAATATTTCAATCGCGGCGCATGACTACTTGCATCCTCTCGGAAATGTTTTTTTTTAAACTGGTCTAATATATGTATTCGCAAATATTTATGTCTGACTGAGTGAAATGGAGATTCAATTTCCTTTTTTCTAAAAACAACATTTAAGTTTCACTTGTTTAATAATGTAATGCCTACAACAATTATTTTTATTTTAGTAAACTTTGTTTTATACTGTATAATCTGTCGTGTGTATTATCATGTTGCAATCTCTTCCGACAAATTATAAAGATGTCAAAGAAACATTTGAAGAAAACCAGACTAAGCCTTTCTTTAAAAACAAACGTTATTTTATTATGAGTATAGATTTATCATATTTGATAGTATTTTCAATAATAAGGTTTAAAAAACATTCAAACCTTACGTAAAAACGAGATTGGAATCCTCTTTAAAAAATGAGCTAGAACGGAAATTGAACCCACAACCTCTATGTTTGAAAGCAGGTGTCCTGCAAACTAGGTCACAGAGCTCATTTAATATTTGACGTCAGTTATTTTTATTATTGAAAAAGATAAGTTTTTTTTAACAAAGTAACATACGAGTATGGTACAAACATTTGCCAAAGGCAAATTAAAAAAAGTATGTATAATATACAAATAAAAATATTTAATGCAAATAAAAAAAAGGACTTTAATTGTTTAGTTTCATTTTATTAAGTATTTGAATTATTAAAGATCTAATAAAAATATTCCTAAGTATAACCAAAACTTATATTTCTGTTAACATTGTTTTTCTTTAGAAAATAAAGAAGATTATTAGTGTAAATGCAATGTGACGAAGGAGTTATCTTATTGATAGCGCATATATAACATAGATGTAAGAAATAAAAATTTTGTCAATCGTTTAATTAATCAATAATTTATATTCCATATCACTTTATTGAATATTACTAAGCTTTTTCATATGGTATTGTAATACACTTGCCATGTATATTTATTGACCTGGCAGATTTATTTACAAGTTCCAATTACTTCCAACTAATCACAAAGATGTTAAGGAGGCCTTACGTGAATATGAGATTGGAACCTTTTTTTAAAATAAACTGATTTAAACGGTAATTGAACCCGTAATCATTTGGACCAAACACACTAATCTTAGCAACTAGTCTACAGTTGTCGAGCATTAATTTGTTTAATTTAAAAAACTATTCATACAAAATTATTTTAAAATTATAATAAGAAGAAATAACAAAAAAGAGGCTTAAATTTTCACCATGTCAATGGACATTATTTATTTCCATACGGAGAAAATGGCGTAGTATCTCGATGTTAATAGCGTGTTGTATATTTAAAAATATGTTTTACATTTTTAATTTAAAATTTAAAAAAAACTAAAGCGTTGTCATAAATACATATTTCAATTTTTTTAATTGGGTTCTTCAGTGTTAATATATCTACAATAAATAAAAATAAATAAGTTCTATTAAATAAACAAAATAACTTTTAAAATTACAACTAGGAAAAAAAACAAAAGAGAAGCTAAAATTTTCACTTTTTACGTGTATCTTTTATTTCCATTCAAATAAATTAATATAGTTTCTCGATATCAATAGTGTGTTGTATATTTATAAAATATGTTTCAAATCATTATTTTAATATTGAAAAAAAAAACTGAAACGTTTTTAAAAATAGTTTTTTTTTTATTTGATATAGACTTCTTCAGTGTTAATTTCTCAACAATAAATAAAAATGAATTAGTTCTATTAACAAAACGAAGACACTGCAACACAAGACAGAATCACAAAGGAGAATTCAAGGAATTAAGTTTAATCTTCAGACCCGGACCTCGTCCCTTCCTGTAGATTCCTAGGAGCTTCTTCAGCGCTGACCAATGGAGCTTTCAGGAGTAATTACAACTGGGATTAGAAGCTCGTTCTTAATGCCTCCCGCCGCCGTTTACTTAGCGTTTTCCTTTAATCCTCAGGGAATGCTTACAGACTATTCGGATAAATTTTATTAACCTTAACTAAGGCTTTATCTAGCAATAGTATAACGAGAATAAAGATTTTTGCTACAAGTTTTTTAGCAACACTTATGACTACTAAACCAGATACAAATTTGTATTATATATGTATAACTCGTTTGATGTGTACATTATAACTGGGCGAGTTTTACAATGCAATATTTTGAGTACAATGAGATACTAAATGAAAACCAGATTAGAACCCGTTTTAAAAACATTTAAGCACTAACGGAAGCAGACCCGCAACCTCCAGAACCGAAGACAGGTGTCTTAACAACTAGAATACGGAAATTGTCATATTATGTTTTAATTTAATTATGATTAGTAATTTTATGACGAATACATTTGTCATGTTTGATAAGGTTTATATTTAAAAATATATATAAAACCTTTTTGAGTATATACTCGTAGTCCAATGTAGAATATTCCGATCCTTATGCATTATAAAATAATTGAATTACGCACACAAAAACTAAACCATTATCAAATGATGATATATTGGAATTTGAAAACGTTCAAGTATTTTGTTTATTTTGGCTAGATTAACTTACTTTCATAAAATTCTAATAGTCAATTTTACTCAAGCAGTTATAACAAATTTTATATTATTCAACCGTTGAATTATAATATATACTATCTCTTTTGAAATAATCTTGTGAAAACTACTAATTAGAAAATATCCAATCAAACTAGACTAATTAAAATATTTTTTAATTAAATACATGACACAGTTTTTGAGATGAAATTATGTTTTTTTCATCAGTGATCCTACGAACGTTAATCCCAGTTTTTTTAGTCGTTAAAATAGGCATCAAATTTAAGTTCATATTACTTTTTTCGAATTCATGTTTTTTTTATTACACTTCCCTGTTAATAATTTTGGTTATGAAAGCTAAGTTTATAATAAAATTAGCATGCAAATTTATTTTGTCTTATTGAAGGACTCTGATTTAAATATTCAATGATCGTTAAAATAAGAGAACAGGTTTTCTATTTTCACATCATAACACTAAATATTATAAAATGTCGCCAAATCATTGGAATATGTTAACCACCAACAATAAATATTTTGTGAAATCAATGGCTAATTTTCACAAATCTTAAAATCAATTAAAGGAACGTTTCAACAATAAATTTTTCTTTATATTTGTAATACAATGCCTATAAAGTCCTTTTTTTAATTTATGATTTAAATACGTGTTTTATTCTAATGTATTACGGATAAAAGTCTTTTTTGAACATTTAATTTACTATGCATTTAAAAACAGGTTTTGCACAGATTTTTAAATATGGATATGAAAGATTCTGCCAATAACAAAAATAATCATGAATCGGCACAATTAGTTATATTTAATATACATGAAACAATACATAATAGAATAAGGAATGAGAACATTTGGAATGAATGCGGATTGAAAGAAGATGTACAATGCTGAAGAAAGAAGCATTGAGATGGTTCTGCCACACATAAAGAATGAAAGAAGCATTGAGATGGTTCTGCCACACATAAAGAATGAAAGAAGCATTGAGACGGTTCTGCCACACAGAAAGGATGAATGATGAAAGATTCACAAAAATCGTCTATAAAGTAATTTAAAAGATATAAGAAGTTTGAAAAGATCTAGAAAAAATTAACATGACGAGGTGTATGAACGTGACATAAGCGAGAGATGTGTGTTAGGATAGAATTAAATGGACAGCTGTTATCTTTGCCTACCCGAATAGAGAATGTGGAATTATGATTATGATGATTACTGTACAGTAGCTTACAGATACATAATTCATCTTTAAAATAAATTATTATGTTTTTACACATTGAGAAATAAAAAATTCTGTATCTTAAGTCAAAGGGTAATACAATACAATGACATTTTTTCATACAACTCTGTTGAATTACACTTCCATCGTATTCAGTTAAACCTGTAGGGCTGGTTTCCATATGACAATCTCTTGAAAGATGTATATGCTTTGAGTTATATCAGACTGGAATCCTTTTTAAGCTGGATTGGAATAATAGATACCGATAGGAATCGAACCAGCAACTTCCACATTGGAAGACAGGCGCCTTACCAATATAGTCACGGAGGTTATCAATGATGTCATTTTAATTATTATTTACTTGTAGACGATGGTGAGTATCTGTCTCGGATGTTTTTAAACAAAACCCACGATATAATTTTAAATAAGAATATTTAATTAAGTACTCGCATTAGTTAATTAAACGATGTGTTAAGTTGGTAACATTGAAATAAAATACAATTAAAATGTTACTATAGTTTTTTTTCTATTGCTCATTTCTATAGAAATGCGTACAATGAATCAAAACGTTATTTTATTATATTATATTTTAAAATTATTTTTTGGTGTATCGCTGTTTTCTTATTGATTCCTCTAAAAACAATATGTACCAGAACCATATAATGAAACAGAAATATTTATAAAATATATTCAACAAGACACAAACAATTACATAGTTTCTTGGATTCTGAACACAAAACACGTAATTCACAATAAGTACGACATTTCACATTATTATGTTTTTCTTATGTATGCAGAACGACATCTTGAAGAATAATATTTTTTTTAAAACAATCATTGATTCTACATTAAAGCAACAGTAATAATTAAAGATACGCTCGACGACCTCGCATTCTAACAATTCCATTTATAATTTGTCCCTATACTTGCCATCGTTTAGTTACTTACTTCTCTTGAGCTGAATATATGAATCTCATATCAAAAGATACCATTATCTGAATAATATAACGATGAGTATGGAGTGCAAGACAACAAAACAAGTACCCCACATATGGTACATGAAGAAGAAACAAGTACCCCACATATGGTACATAAAGAAGAAACAAGTACCCCACATATGGTACATAAAGAAGAAACAAGTACCCACACGTGGGTCCAAGTCTAGACATTTATTTTGTAATATTTTTAATCTATCAATAAAAGTGGGGTTGAATCACTGGTTTAGCGCCCTTAAGGGCGCTAACCAGGGATTCTAACTAGGCGCTAACTAGGAACTCCTTAAGGAGAGTCCGCTCTGTAAATGGTGATATGACCTCCTACGTAAGATCAAGACTGTGAATCTTGAATATGCATTGTGCACATGGACAAAAAGAAAATTGATTATTAACACTCTTTAATCATTCATCCATATTAGACCCCTTAATATACCTGATTTGGTGAAGCGAACGTACTGAAAAGTGTGGGCACGAGACAACATTGTCTTCGGCCTCATAAATCGAATCGACTCCCATAGCCTGATCGGTAAGATACCTATTCTCCAATTTGGGGGTGCGGGTTCGTTTCTAGTTGAAACACTTTTTTTTATTGGTTGAAAAAGATTGCCACATGGCAGTAAACCTGTCAGGTTGTACTGTACACAACAAAAGTGCAAGACAACAATTGGGTTAAGAACCAATTGCACGGAATTCACAGTTCGTTATCGAACATGTTGGAAATACTACTGCAATTGAAGTGGCAACAATACTCGCACACAAGACGGGCTGTCTTATCACACTAGGATGTTTTTTTATACCTTCGGGTATCGAACCCAATACTCCAGGTTGAAGTTAAGCTTCTAGCCAACTAAAATACACTTGAAATAGTATTTAATATAATTCCTTGAGGTAAATACCTCCGTTCATTTAGTACATATTCTTAAATTTATATTTTATTTTATTTATTATCAAGGAAAAAATCACAAAGGCAGAAATTTATGATTCAGTACTTGCAAGGTACCTACTACTTTGAAATAGGCACTAAATTATACAATGCAATAATGAAATTAAATAATTAGTTCAGTACATAAAACCAGTGAAGGGGAGAAGAGTAAAAGGGTTGAAGTTTTCCTCGGGGCATTTTAGATCCCAATGCACGAGAGTGTGAACCAACTTATCTGCCATAAAGGGTTAGCAATTGACAAAGCGCCTGCGGTCAGAGAGACCCCGTACACTCGCCCCGTCTTGCCATCATGTCTACAATAACGATTATCTTAATAATTAACCAGCCATTAATTGCAACCCCAAATCGTTAGATTCAATATTTTCTATAAAATCAATTTCACCAAATTTGAGAGTCATCAGTTTCATGTTGATTTTAAAATGATCATTTTACTGTTTCTGCAATGTTATTTCTAATTTGAAGAACAGTTCACAATATTTTTTTATTAGTAAAATACATTGTTATTTTCAAGTACGAGTATATGGTAATAGGTTGTTCGGGAAGAAAATCCATATTTTGAAAAAAAATTCAAACGCGTTTTTTACATTTAGATGTTAACTATATTCTGTTATTCTGTTTCGATGTTGTCAATGTTTTGGCAATTTCTTGTATAGTAAAATGATGGTAACTTTCGATCAAATCCTTGATTTGATAGTCATCAGTAGTAACCAGCTTTATATAGCAAACACCATCTTCGAGTGTTGTACAACAATTTCAATTTTTTTAATCACATTTTACACACGCGACCGCTAACTACATCATCACTGTACACTAAATATAAACTTTTTGTCACTTTTTTTCCTTTCCAATAGTCAAAATGCATTAAGCACCAAGAAATATTTTCTTTTGTTCCATTTTCACAATACCGCCAAAAATTATCCAGCGATTTATATACATAAGTGCCCAAGAATGCGCTAAACTCATAATAATGTACATTCAGCAAATTATGAATGAAGTTAGCAACGGAAATTTTGCCCTAACGACATGTCTCCGAGGAATAGGAAACTTATTTTCGGACAACCCAATATCTTACGATGATGTTCCGTAAATTAAACATTTTAGTACGTAAATAATATCTCTGTGCACTAGACCAACTAATGTAATGATAGTTTGACTAACGTGGTGGTATCTTAACTATTGCAATGGGTTTGCTTGAAGTCTAGTTGAGCCAGCTACAGAGAATTACTCCGTTGCTATGTTGGTAACACGCCTCTCTTCCCACTGAGGGATTGAAGTCCATTAATGGTAACTTTGTCTCGATAGTTGGGAAAATAATGTCTTCTTTTATCTTCATTGTCTGGATTTGGATTTGGGATGACATAACACGATTGATATATTTTCTAAATCAAACATATAAATACGTTCGGATATTTTTTCAATTAATTGTAGACTTAACATTACTAAGGTATATTTTCTCAATAATACACTCAATGTTGGCGCCACACTATTTAGAATTCAACATGGGAACTGAGAGCTAGAAATAATTTAGCTGACAAACACTAGATGTCATCACGTTACCGCTGGTATCCTTTGGTGGAATAGTTTGAAGGCAAACAAGGATCTTAGCACGAGTCAATTATGTGGATGTTTATCAAACAATAAATTGTGAATGACGCGACTTTGATAACAGCTGCGCGCACAACCAGATTGTACACTTAATCCGACCGGTTAGTATTAAAGCGGAAAGAAAATCTCAATCCAATGGCACAGCATCCAGTAGCGGAGATAATCTAATATTTCTTTTTTTATTATCTATTTTTTACTCTTGCATACCAATAGCTTTAGATATGTTGAATTGAAATTAATCAAAGTCCACCGTGAACGCTTCTGAACGAGTATGGAAAGAAATAATTAAACGAGAATCTTAACTAAGATTTTATGTAATACTTGTGAAGCATGACTTTATTTAATATATTGAATTTGAACATTCCTAAAGCATTTGTTTAAAAAAATCCGAAGTATCATAAGCAACTTGCGATATATTATTTCGGTCCTTTGGAGTGGCTGACCTTATTGAATCAAAAATACTTTTTGATAATGTTAGAAGTTTTGTTGCAGAATGTTAACAGAGTTATAAAATGCTAGCGGTATTTAAAAGACTTCTGAGGATAATTTTTTTTAACCGCAATTTGAGTAGTATTAGAGACTTGACGAGGCGCTAGATACATAAATAAATGTTTTTTATAAGAGAAATTGTAGTTTTGGTATAATCAATTTGGTAGTCTTACTTAATTTGAATCAAACAACACTACGACTACTTCAGTAGGCTTTTCATAAAAAAGCTAAAAGGCTGGACGTAAAGCAATTTTTTTTTGAATAGTTGGAACTAATGTTGGTACAAGTGATAGTTACGTTGTCAGTATAAATAGGCAAACACGTTATCTTCCATACCATATATATACAATAAATAATACAGTTTTTCGATCAAGTGTACGATATATTTAAGTCTAACAAGTAAAGGTTAAAAATCATCGAAATTCATAGCATGACAAAGGTTAAGTACAGTTTGACCATTGTGATAATCAATTTTATAAGTATACATGAACCATTTTTAATTTCATAAACATGAGTGAAACATTTTCATAAAATTAATCTTCGTCCAACATATTCAACCCTAATTTTATTCGTTCAATATTTTTTATTTTGAATTTTAAAATCCTATCATCCTCATAATATTTCAATGATATGTCATCAAGTGAGTATTACCCATAATTACATCATCACCTTGATGTAACGTCATCCTTCCAACGCAAATATTTGAGGATATGTTCATGATATGCCGCCATATACAAACTTTCCATCGTCTTGTCAAATTTACAATGATTTGATAGATACTAATGCGCCTGTTAATAAAAAAATATCGGGCTGTCTGGCTTGACCTATTCTCACCTTCAAGGCAGGTGATGGAAGTCCGACACGTGCCATGGCTAATACCATTTTATGTATGGAGAGAACTTTATACAGAACAAGTGTTTTGAAATACAACGTCTCCGACTCCATGACACTGGGGACAGCCGCTATATCAACGTCAAATTTGCATTCTAGAGACCGATTTTCGTATCGGCTATAGATTGCTACCGCAATACGCTGGATTCATAGACTCGCAGAGGATTGCAACCGGTGGATTCTACTCGACATGACTAAATTTATCCGATTTATTAGAATTAACCAAATTTTGTGTTCGTTTTATTTTTGTACTGTCTTTTACTGTAGTACACTTTCGTTCTACAAATTATAACCTGGGAAATTGGTATGTGGTCATTCCTTCCGAATAAACATGGCTTAGGTTAAAAATTGGACTACAACCTTTTAAAAAATAAATCTTGAAACGGCAAGCACTGGGCTGGAAGATATGCGTCTTTACAACTAGATCACGGAGGTTGTTAACAATGACTAGCCTGTTTCTTTAAAATATTGTATTTTAAAGCCTTCATCAAGCATAGCAAGTCTTTCATTTTCAAAAAGCCATTTTAGAATCATTTATTAACTTTTTGGGATAAAAAAACACTTAAACTGAAAATATAGTTTTCCGATCTAAACACAACAAATTGAATAATATCACATGATTATTTTTAGAGGTAAAAGAATAAAAGAGCCAGAAAAAAATCAGTGGCAATTATTATGTTTCTAAAATAAGTTATGTATGATTTTCATAAAAGATTGATTTTAAGATAAAAAAATCATTTAATTTATAAAATGTATGCCTATTTAATGAACTAGACACAAAATAGCAGATATTTATTTCCTTCAATATGAAAGTTTGCAGAGATCGTTTATTGTCTTTCCTAGTCCACCGCTCTTTTTTATATTTCGTATTTTATTGTCCATGCAATAAGACTCTGGGACTAGTTACCAACCAATGAACGATACTTCGATCATGCGTTCGATTATCGTTGCTCCCCAGATTTTGAAAAATGGTTCCTATCTGGGTTTCACATCATGCATGTTTAACACATTTCTAGTGGGTTGGAAATGATTACCTCATGGTAGTTGCCCAGATAGGTTGGAATTATTTTTCAACGGTACAATATACCTTTCAAAATGATTAAATTTTATTTAAAAAAAAAACGTTTTTGCTTCATTTACAATATTTACAAAATAATCTTAAAATTAATAAAAAAAAACAATGAATGACAATTCAACAAAACTTAATAAAAAAGACACATCTACACGACAAAACGTTTAATGTAATAAATTAACGAGTCAAAATTATTACAAAAATTTAACAATATACACAGTTGATCACACGACACGGGGTCGTCTCTAGTCAGTTACTCACACCTCACCATACCAATTTGACATTAAAGCGAAAAGAATAGTACAAATTATGTAATTCATCAACTCTGCAATCAGCCAACTTTATTAGCTAGATAGTCTATGAAAAAATAGAGGTATTTAGTTCTCAATAGAAAATATCATTGTAGCGAATATACACTGAAGGAACTCTATTGAAAAAGCTAAGCAACTCAAGACAATTTAATTGAGAATTGACGATATTATGCAAAAGAAGTAAATCATTTAATATTATTCTTTTACTCAAACGTAATTAGTTCATGTAAATAATAAGAATGCCCAATTTACAATTTATTAATCTCAAACACTTATGCTGCACCATTTCAACTTATATGAATGTTAAAGCAAGGGAATAAAACAGTGGAATTATATTCAAGGTTAACACATACGAGTACTAGTTAAGTATACCACAGCGTAAATGTCTTTATTGAAGAAAAAATCTTGGATTCCTTCAAAATAAATCCCAATATCCTCGTGACCTTATCACTTATTGTAAACAATGTAAGCATGATACACGCATAATACATTGTCTTTGAGTGGTAAACAAGAGTGGCATTAAAACTGAGAATAAAATCACATTACATAAAAGACTGTGATTAGATTTGCGACCACTGCCTAGCGTAGGCGGTATAACCGGAGTAGGGGCGGAGGACAGAGGGCGGAGGGGAAGGCCTCAGGAAGGTGAGCCGCCACGGAGTGCGCCAAGGTCGACACGACTAGATCCACCGGAGCTGGTCGCCTTCTGCGCTGGCAACTGTCGTGGCTCTAGGCGGAGAGCGGGCTAGGCGAGCATTCCTATTATCTGCGTCGGTTGTCACTTCTAACAAAATAACGCTGCATACTTATTGCTCATTGCAATAACACCTCATAAACATAAATATTGAAGATTTGCATAACATATAGACGATACAACAAACAATTATTTCCTGAAATAAAAGAAAAATATGTTTACATATGTACATACAATCAAGCCCTCTCATGTCAGGGTAGGCAGAGAGGAAAGAGCGCCAGACTTTCCTATCGTGATGCACAACTTTCGCCTCTTCTACATCCATACTGTACACCTTCTCATACAGCTCCTACGATTCCTCAGACTTTTTACATTTCCTTCATTCAAAATATCGTTCATTTGATCTAACTATACTTTCTTTGATCTTCCTCTACTACGCTTTCCACTAAAATTTGCTGTATATATTTGTTTTGTAAGTATTTCTTCATTAATTCGTTATATGTGACCAAACCATATCATAGTGCTCTTCCTAATCTTACTGAACACATCAGTCTTAAGTTCACATTCATCCCTAATAACTTCATTTCATATTCACCGCATGTTTTCTTCTAAACTTAGGCTCTTTAAGTCTTATTCCACGTCCACGTTTCATCCGATGTATCAAAAGTGGAACTAAAATATTGTTGTGGTACTCGTATATCACTTTGTCAAATTTTAAAACTGTGCTGTTCGAGTTTATAGTTATGTGACAGATAAGTGTTTTTATGTCACATATTTTAGTTACAGAGACATTCAATCTTATTTGATCTATATAAAAAGTATTCTAACTCTTTAATAATTCATTGATTGTTTAGTTTTCTTAAAACTGCCTCAAAACGGGAGGCAAGCAAATAGATATCTCACTTAACTTTCGAAGAAATTAGCCGATTAACAGTTTTAAAAGTAATTTGACCAGATTCATTATTCAAAAACTTATTCCACTTTGAATATCCTAAAATCTGGCACTTTTGTAAATAAGGCCTCGTGTACTATAATCGGGGATATTATATAATAGTATTTCATATCTTGCTAACTATAGTATGCCACGGCGGTCATCTATTTAAACTTTAAAAAGCAATTTGACCAAATTAATCATTTGTAAGACTAACATAACAAATATATAACGTAAGTGGAAGTGAATGGCGTGGTAGAGGATGAGCAAGGAAAGGATAGGTAGATAAGTAAATGATAGTTTTGAAAGAAGGAATAGAAGATATGAAGGATTTGTGTCTTGATAAGAAATTCTGGCGCCCTGTCATCTCTGTCTACCACGACAGAGAAAGAGGTGATTGTGTGGTTTCAATTTGAATATTCTAAAATTTGGCTCTTTGGGAGTGTGGTTTAGTGTAGTATAGTTGTAAATAGGATATTTTGTATACATATTATTTTAGAAAATCATTATTTCTATGATACAATCATACAATCAGGGAGTTAGAATGAAAGATTTTATGTTTTCTCCAGTCGAGAGGAGTTTTGAGAAAACATTTCAAAAGTGGTTGTTTTTCCTGTTCTCTAATAATAAAATATGTTCTATTATTACTAAAAAACTATTGTTTAATCAATATCTTTTAATAAACTGAAAAATGAGCCAATAACTTCTTATGAATTATTTTTTTAATCTTTATTGATGTTTTGCCCTTCATTAAAAAAAATGTTTTTGTATAGTTTTCATTGTATTGAGTCATACTATTGTTATATACAGTTCAAATTAGCAAAATTGTTGCTATATATCAATTTCTACTACAAATTAGAAATGTATTAAAGAAGCCTAAATTGTAAACCAGAACTTTTTAAAAGAAATTGACACTAAAAGAAATCACACCCACTACCTCCAGGCTGGATGAAAAGTATTATACCTACTAGGTCACGAAGGTAATCTTTTCGTTTTCAATTTACTAAGCCAATCTTAATTATATTTATTACACAGTCTATCTTTATTTTTATTTTTAAAGGCAATCCACCCAAACTTGAATGATTTGTGCCACCAAATTAAAGCCACCATGCAATTATATGGGGCAATATAATAAAACAAATTTTAAAAAATGTGGATTCTAGATCAAATTATATAGTTTCACATATTTAACAATCGATCTTTAAGTGAAAAAGTTTCTCGAAGAAAGAAAAACATACTTACAAAAAAAATTTGACAATTAAAAAATGTTCGAATTATAAAATATCCTTTTATTTGCTGTGATTTCATGACCATTTTAAATAAGAATATTATTAAATGTAGGATTTAATATTAACATAAATATATGCGCCAAGTTGGATTTCACAGCAGAGTCGCCAGTTTTAACAATAATCTTATATTAAGTCGGTTTAATCTTAACAGCTAAGAGTCGAGTCTAGTATATAGTGAGTAGTAAAGCGAATAATATCGCGTTATCTTTATCCCTACTCATCTTTCACGTTACTTATAACGGGTCGCGGTAACCTTAGATAAGTAAGACACCGGCCGCTTATCTAAGTGTATGCATATATGAACATGTCAAATTTATATGCCATCTGAGATGAGGTCAGTTAAATTAATGACAATCGATATACTTGATACGTTCTTTTAGATATTGCCTCATAACAAATGGGATTCTACAGTCCAGTTAATTTAAATCTAAGGTTTTACCCGATCAAATTAAATATATTTTACGCATATATAGGTACATCACCTCATTGTCATTGAATCTTAAATTTTCAAATCGCTTTATTCTCAGTGCACTGGGAAAAATACATGAGATGATAATGTATTACAGAATGAAATTAGGTGATCATGGATGAATGAGTATTTAATGTTGGTGTATTTTATTGTAAGATGAATATGATGGTTTGGATATTTAAAACAAATGAATATAAAAATACTTACAAACCAAATCTCAGTGAAGGGCGTGGTTGAGTAAAAACAAGAAAGTATGACTGAATCGAGGGAATTATATTTTGAAAGAAGGAAGTGAAAAAAGTCAGGGAAATCGCAGAAGTTGTATGGATGTAGAAGAGATGAAACACGTGTTTTGCGATAGGAAAGTTTGGTGTTTTCTCTTCTCTGTCTACCCTGACTGGGAAACGATATAATGGTATATACGAGTATATATACATGTTTTATTTAACTGTTCTGTGACGACTATATACTCGTATATTCTGTGCAACTATAAACGTTTACATTATTTTTGCTCTGACCGACTAATAATAATTATAAAATGACAATTTATATAGCGCCTTTTAGAGAGCACTCCGACTCACATCAAGGGTTCAAAAATTGATCCTAGTCTTATTGATAAATGAAAAAGATTTTTTTTAATAAATTGAGTGTAAGGGTAGAATGGTGGTTATGATCAATAAATTGGGTACTTCCCCTCATTTGCATATGTTTAGAATAATACATTTTATAAGAAAACCGCTGAAATTTACCAAGCGGAAACGATCAACGAAGCCTTTGTAGATCTTCTTTATGCAAAAGTCACACAATCGACTTAAGAATTTGGGGAGTTAAAGCATTTAGAATTTTTCAACCACACAAGTAACAGGGATAAAAACAAGGTGCTGAATGTACACCATGCAAATTATAATCAACCAAATATAACACTAGTTTGTTATTCCGATGTTATGAAACATTATATTTCCCTTAAATTTCTCATTTCAAAAAGGTGCTTGATGGAAGGCATTTGGAGGAGGAATTTAATGATTTGAAACTTTGTAGAAAAACTCAGAAGGATACAGCGCGACATAAATATTTCCAAGGACACAAAATCATTTGGTAGTATTTCTATATACTGCGTTTTAGTCCATGGTTATCCCAATCTTCAATGGAGCCAAATCGTAGACCCTGAAATCGAGAGATGATTAGATTATTTATGATAAAGAAGTCTGGTTCTGAATGGTTGCTTAGAATACCGGCGCAAATTATAACAAGCAAATAATTCTACACTATCATTTAATGAATAAGAATAACTTTCGTTAACTGTTTAATTGAAGATTCTACAATACTTTGACAACATGATCAGGAGTAAAGTTTCAATGATGAGGCTTACTGTGCAAGAAAAAATGGATGTGCGGGGCAGTGGTTGACCTTTGACATGTTGGAAAAATCTGGTCAAGGTAGTGACAAATCACTATCTGCAAAAATGCTCTGAAGACGTTGAAACTACGCGAAATAAAGACAAGCAATTTGAGCAGCTCTGAACCAAGAATATAGTAATTTGCCATATCTGACAAGATTGAGACGAACGAAATGAAAAAGCTCTACCTAAAGAAGCGCAAACTTTTCGTTCTTAAAATAACTGAAATATAGAGTGATTTTTGGTCACTAATTAGAGCCAGAAAAATAAATATACACATATGTAAATTTGTATATAATAAACGATTTATTTTGTTTGAATTCTCATTTTAAAATATAGGAAAAATCTGCATTTTTATTTTCTTAGTTTCCTTACAATTCGACAAAAATTAATCCAGTAGTAGTTTCAGACTACTGCTGTCTTGAACTTAAATATATTAACACATTTTTTCTGTTTTTTTTAATAACCTATGAATATGTGAATAATAGAGACTTGATCGAAAGTTGACTTTATCGAAAGTTGTATGTCTAAAGTGCCTGTTGTCTCATAATTCGGGAGTTGCATATTCGATTCCCGTTGGTACTCCGAGTTTTTTAATAAATAGGTTAGCGTTTAGTTTTCACTAAAATAATGTTTAATTTAAACGTTGGAAGAGATTTCTATATAGCATCAAGCCTACCATGTTGTACTGAATAGAATGAAAAGGTCAGTCAGAAAATTAATAAACGATCTCATCGATTTTATTTTTTTAGTGATGTGTTTCTAATAAAATTTTATATAATCATCAGACAATATTTCTAAGGTCCACCATATCTTCTACATACGAGTAAGTGAAGTCATATTAATTGAGCCTAACTGGGGGTGAATGAGGCTTCGCGGGATCATTAATTTTAGGAGCCTATTATAATATTAGCTTTATTTAATAATGCAAACTATTATTTCGTACAGCTTAAACTGTAGCAATGTTTATATTGAGATATAATACAATTTTTGTTACAGTGATATATTTATAAGTCAATGCTATAAAAAATGAGGTCTCGTACTCATCCTTAGCTCTGAGAACAACCGATGTTTTTGATTGAGTACTGCAATGAGGTGAGGATTAAGAAAAAAATTGTTACATTTAACGACAGAAGAATTAATATTGTTGATTTACGCAATAAGCAGCTTTTCTCAACTAATGATAATTGCAAAATTTATTCTGACAATTTATTATACATATTCCGTTTCAAATACATATGTAATAAGACAATTATGTTCGTCACTCCTTCTTCACATCGTTCTTTATTGTCCATGCAACCAGCCTCTGGAAGCAGTCACTGGCTGCCATAAGAATCAATTTTCACCATTTTAGTCTCGTTGACTTGCTTAAAACAGGGACTTAGAAAATATTACATCTCTCGTCATTGATGGAATGTGTTTCTCAATTAGGCTTATTTTTTCATTTTTTTTCTTAAGCTTTCCCAATCTTTGGTGACATTGACAAATATTTTTTGTTTTTTTCTAATGTTATAAATATATATCTATACATATAACATATTACGTCAAGATTTTCTTTAGATTTTTTTTATAACACAACAATTAGCACCAATCTACGTAACTCTTGTCTATTTAGTTGGAAGAAATAACCGTTTGGCAATAAACTCGCCATTTTTATATTTTACAATAAAGCGTCTAATAAATAAAAGTTGAATATTAATTTTGATTTTTTAAGAATACTCTTAGAATAAGAAATCGAGATTTCGTATACAGTGAAACAGTGCTGATAAAAACCACCAAATATATTACCGTATTAGTCCGACTATAAGACGAGATTTTTATTTAAAAAGGCGACACCTATATAGGAGGGGGTCGCCTTGTATTAGAGTTTTATTTTTCATAATATGATAATGGTGAGGGAAATGTTTTTTTCTCCAAAAAGCAAATAAAAAAATAGGGATCGCCTTAGTCTTTATTTCTCTGTACCTATATGTATTGTTTGTCTACTTTTTACTTCAAACCGATATAAATGTAACCATGAAACTCAAATTATGATGTTTTTCGCTTTTATTTAATTATTTCAAAGCACTTTCATTGATAAAAACCCTACATATTACATTTATTATGAAAATGAAGCGAGGATTATAGTTAAAGATAGTAAGTATAATTTAATTATTCTTATCCTGCCAAAACTAAATTATCAAACCAAGTACGAGGGTGGATCAAATATAAACGAGACTTTGGTTTTAGACCGCGTGATTTTAAACGGAGCGCGCGGCTTCCTCGATAAGTGTTGGGTGGAGATATCAGAAGTAGGGAGAGTGGTGGGCCGGCCTAGGCAGATTCTATAAGTATAGCACACGATGTCTGAGAAAGAGGTGCACCCGTCGATTGCGCAACACATAATTATCAAGTTTCTCGCTCGTGAGGACGTAAAACCGGCCTAAATGCTACGGAGACTGACGGGACAGTTCGGGGATTAAACACTTTCAAAGCCCCTGTGTGTTTGACTGGCATAAAGAGTTCATGAAAGGCCGTGATGTCTCGGGTTAAAAACTAGAGACATGATGGTCGCCCACGGACGAGCATTACCGAACACAACATTAACGCTATTCGTGATCTTCTAGAAGGTGACCGACGTTTGACGGTTTCCAAAAATTGTTCTGAGATAGAAATAAGCTATGGGAGCACTCAATTCATAATCACAAAGAACCTAGGATTCCGTAAAGTGTATGTTTGATGGTTCTCACGTCTTTGACTGCGGAACAAAAGTTGGTGCGTTTGCATGTCTGTGAGCGGCTCTTGGTGTGGTTTGCATAAGAAAGGAACACATTTTTGAGTCGCATCGTTACTTGCGATAAAATTTGGGTACACCACTACACGCCCGAGTCGAAACAAGCCAGCTTAGAGAGAAGAAAGAATGATGAGGCAGCCCTTGTGAAAGCCAAGACTCGAATGTCAGCTAGTAAGGGGCTTGCGACCGTTTTTTGGGACCGGCGCGGCATTTTGCACATCGATTTTTGCGCAATCGTCGTACCATCAATGCGGCGTACTACTGCAAGCTTTTGAGTGAAATTAAACTTGCTTATTGATGCAAAAGACGTGACCAACTGATACGAGAAGTGATTCTTCTGCATGACAACGCGAGGCCCCATTCTGCAGCTGTAACATACAAACAATTGCAGGAAATGATCCGGACACGACTGGAACACCGTTCATATAGCCCTGACCTATCGCTCTGCGATTTTCATCGCTTTGGGCTACTGAAAAAAGCACTGGGAGGCCAACGATTCAACAACGACGATGGAGTAGAGGAGTTTGTTCGTAATTGGCTTCTAGCACAACCCACTTCTTTTTACGATGACGGGATAAAAAAACTAACGATTCACTGGGAAAAATGCATTTCTACAGCAGAAGATTATGTAGAAAAATTATATGTACTTGGTCTTTATCTTACTGCATATAAAAAAATATAACAAAAAAGTCTCGTTTATATTTGACCAACCCTCGTATGTTTAAAATATAATATTAAAAGAGCACGATTATCACATTGATACAGATGATCAGGATATTGATACAGGTGATCAGTATATAGATACAGGTGATCAGTACATTGATACAGGTGATCAGTACAAGATGAACTTGGGCTAGAAAAAAAGCAGAGGTAAGGTTTGTTAACAGAATTAACCTAATTATATTTAAGTCGTCTAAACTGTAGATTAAAAAAAAACACGAAACTTGACAAATGACCGCTTTAAATTCTCGATGAAATTTTAGAACAAACAATAAACAAATCTTTTTTACGAAACAAGTTGTTATTGAGTAATTCGAGTATATCTCATCCATTTTGTTATAAATTTTAATTTAAAATTAAATGGTAAGATTCACCTGTCAATTGCAAAGAAAAAAAAAACAAATAATTTACTCACGCAGTAGGCATCTTAGATTTCATTTAAATTATAGCCATTATAATAAATTATTCTAAAAAATTGCATAATTACTTGTCGGCTATAAACATAAATATATCACCAATGTTTTGATCATTTAAATAAATAAGTTCTTCGTTTTTCACTTTCTATGATTCAAGATTAAGATATTATTCAGGAAAACTTTTGTTAAATCAAGTATTAGTGTTTATGTAGAGAGACTGAACTGGATGGAGGCAAAAAAATGACCAGAAATCAAGATAAGTTGAAATCTACGCTAGTGAGGCGGCAACTCCAACTCAAATGGAGAAAGGACTACAATTGTGAAATAAAGTCCTTCTTTTTTAGCTTAGGAAGCTTAAAGATCCAATGTAAATTGTAAAGTGCAATTTGCACACTATGTATATCTCAATATTTGCACACTATGTACATATATCTCAATATTATTTACTTAAAAACAGCCAGAATATCACGTGGAGTAAAATAAAATTTAAGTACTATATTAGTATGCATACTTATAAGTATGATGTATCATCAAGAGATATTATAACTTTCTTTTAAAATATATTTTCAAGTATTTAATTTCCCTAACGAAATATCCCAAAAAAGCTGCGAGTTATTTGAATTGCCCCATACTCAACGTAAGTAAACGCTTACAAACAATTAAGCGAAATAGTTGATTAATTATGCTTTTTCATTTGTTTAAAGACGGCGTTGAACTAGGTTACAAGAATATTTTAAACATTTAAAACGTTTAAAAATTCAATTATCTTTGACTATAACAATAACTGTCATGATGAAAATAAACATAATTTTCATAAACGTTTGAATATTAACATATTTTTTTTATAATTTGATTATGATACAATGAACTATGATACAATGAACTATGATACAATGAACAATGTCTGTTGATCTTTGTATCCTTTTAATTTTTCTTATATTTAAAACTGATTGATTTCTCATTCATTTTCACACTAGTCATGTCAATGAAGATATTCATTTTTCGAGTCAATAGATGATTCATTTTTAAAGAAGTATTTTTATAACCCTACATGTGACTATAATAACCTTTCTAATCTGGCTGATTTGTGAATCAAAAGATGCCATTTTTAGCTGATCTCTATTAAAAGGATTTCCTACTATAATGGAGTCATATTTTTCTGTCAAATTTAGATCTAACAAAATTACCTGTATAAAGCACAATAATACCTAAAAGCGATGAAACATTCTCCAGTTTGCCTGAATGTGTATTTGGAGATGTCACAGATACATGTATGAAAATGCCGACAGCAATTGACTACCATTATTTTAAAAGTTGATAAAATTTCATTTTTTTTCAACTTTTTGCAATACTGTTTCAAGTACGAGTATTAGGAAACACTAAAACAAAAGCTTTTAAGCAAGTCAGAATAGCTTCTAATGACATTTCTACCAGTTCAATCCCTGATGTTGCGAAGCTTTTTTCTGTTACTGATAATATATTTTTTAATAAAATTTTGCACATGAGGAGAGGGGTAGTAGAATTAGTATTGCATTGACAAATAACAAATTAAACTTATAGTGACAATACTCTTTCTGATCAGTATGCTTTAGCTTATAGATACATGTAGCTTTTGACATCAGTTATTTACTAAAATTTCATACCTCCCGTATTCATCTTCTAAAGTATGGCTCTCTTTACTAATGATACTTAAGACGATCATACACTATCGGATTAATTTGAATTGTCGAAATTGGACAGGTGTTAGAACTTTCTTCACATAAGTCAGCTGCCGTTCTTCAATAAAAAAAATCTTCTCTATAAAATAGTTTCAATTATTGTTTGCAGTTGAATCCAGTGCTAGCAAAATACACGCTGTCTTCCCAAATAGCACGCAATGCTCACTTGAGTCGATGATACACTTTCCGATGGCCTGAATCAGGTGGAGATGTGACAGAGGCAAGTACCTCCGTAACGGCTGCCACTCCCCAGATTGTGGCTGCATACCTCAGTCTCAGACTACACCAATTTTTCGAATAGCGAGCACTTGATTAACGAGTTTCTCGTTACGAATTCGTTTTAATCACATTTTAATTAAGAACGTTTTTTGGCATAATGAATGACTTACAAGTAGTGCCTCAATGACAATCGTTTTATTAACTGATAAATTGAAAGTGAATCTTGGATGTTTTTGAGAAATGTTATGCTTAAATAGAAAATTAGAATTCTATCCAAAGCTTCTCGGAAGATAAGTTTTCTACCACAAGGTTACAGGAGTTAACGTCATTATTTATACAAAGCTCTAGCGAGGTTTTTTTCCTGTATTCCGTTAACTGAATCAACCACACTACTCGTACAATTATTTTTGGATCGATAGCCTCTGATATTTGTCAGAAAAATAAACATTATGTTAATTTATTTATTATATAGATATAAAATCAATTTGTCATCATATCTATAAAACTATTGACAAGAGCAACTAAAAGCATTTATTTCAAGATGTACGAACAATAATCATGCCATACATTAAAGAAGTAATTTAGGTACTGGTAGGACAAAATTAAAGATATTTTTTTCTATTGACTAAATTACTCAAGAAAATAAAATATCTAATCAGTAGGTTTCATAGTAAAAACATTTGAAAATTAGTTTAGAGTTTTAAAAAGAAAACATTCCCTTCGTCAACGGCAATTAATCGTTTTTTATCCACGACTGCCCTTTCACAAGACATTTGCCAATATTTTCTGCAATCTCCCGCCCCGCTTTGTCATTTATGATATGTCTGACCAGCAGTTTTTGTGCTAACTTACATTAACATGAGGTTTCTTCGCGTGAGTAAAGTAAACTTAAATACAGTTTTACGAGATAACTTACAATAATTTTTTTATTCATAAAATAATTTAATTAAACCGTTTAACTAAGATTTAACGTATCATTTTCCTTTAATGAAGATTATTTCAAATTTTAAAATTGACTCAAGATTTCATTTCGTAGAATTTTGGAACAGGATTGCTAAATCTCATTATGAGTATTTCGGAACTGGATTTTTATATCTTATGTCAAGAATTTTTCAACGGGACTCTAAAATACCACTGGATTTAGGGCAAAGAATTTCAAGTTTAAATTATTTAATTTAAAAAATTCGAACGTCATAAATATTGACAAAATGGTAATATCAATTGGCCATAATAAGGAAAATACGGTTTTTTAGAGCTACTTGTAATAGAATATCATCTCATAAGTTTATTATTTTGATTAGAAGACCGAAATTAATTTTGCAATTAGATTTTGAAATTGCATATGGTTACGCTTATACAAGTCTTCAGAATATTCATAGAAAATTGATTGTCTAAAACGAAGTGTATTGACGTATATCATAAAAATGTGAAAACTAATATCCAAGCCATTATTTATGGTAGATATGGACTTACTGAATTCAATATTTCCATGAACTATCTATATTATACTTTAAAATAAAATATTTCTCTGATTAAACTCATTGGAATATTATCATAAGTAAACTGCTCGGTTCGAAACAAAATTTAAAAATATGTTTTTTATTCATTTTGCAAATGACTTTCAACATTGATTATCACCACAACTGTGGCATAATAAAGTGAACAATTTGAAATGATTATTTTCGATTTTTAAATTATACAGTTTTGAATGACCAAATTCACCGCTAACCTTGACTATTGCGAAGACTCTTAAGATTGCAAACCGTCATAAAACTATCAATATTTGCCAAGAAAAAATCCATACTACATGTGTGTAGGTTAGTTAAGAAACATCTGATACTCATTTATCGGAGACTTGACGATGACGTTTATTGGAGACACTGTGATTAAATTGGCAATACAGGTTCTGATAAATATCTATGTGACTGAGCAAGAATTCAAGTATGGCAAAACTATTCAGAAATATTAAAGTCGTTTGGTACCAGTCCTATTCGGCGACATGAAATCTTATCTCTACACATAGGTGAGCCAACGCCAGGAACCACGCTTTTCGTATCAAACAAGCTAACTAACTGTTTACGATTGTGTCAAATATTTATTTCGAGTTTTTGTAGCGTCTCTGCAGTAACTGGAATTTTATACATGTAATCTAACAATCTGAAGAATAACACGATAGTATACAATATGTCATAGTTTGGTAAATATTTTAAAATAATTAAATATGACAAATATATCGTGATATGAATTCAAAAGTGCTAAGTTTTTTAAATTAAAAAAAAAACAAACAAGTACTGACTTTAAAATATGTATGATAAAGTTCGTAATAACACTTTAATGGATAAGTTCAAAACTGATCACACATTTTGCTGGAATATCCAGAACAAAATTCTTACGATAGAGATTTAGAAAACTCAGAAGTTTAATTTGGCTGCAACCTTCGGTGAAGATTTATTACTAAGCGAAATAATTTCTCGTTTGATTCTCCATGGTACTAATACCAGTTATTTCATTGCCAGAGTTTATGGTTTTCCTAGCAAACAAGCTCTTCATACTCGAGTCAAAAGTTTAAAACAATGTCAATTACGAGTTTTGGAAATTCACTTTGGCTAAAAATCATTTACATAAATGTATCATTTATTAGAAGACTCCACTTTCAATGGTTTTATCGATTAAAAAAATAATTCAGCATCAAATTCCATTTTTATATTTAACTTACTTCAAATAGTTACAAATTTTGTTATTAAAAAGAAATCATCGCTGTACGAATTGGGTTTTTAGATACAAATTTACATACAATGCCGCCGTTTCCCTATTGGATAAGGTAGAGAGCGACAGAATTTCAAATCTTAACGCACATATTTCGTCCCTTCCACAGCATACACCTTCTCATACAGCTCCTGCAATTGCTTTTATTTCTTGTATTTCCTTATTTTAAAATACCATTTACTAAATCCATTCATATTTTGGATTTTTGGATGAACGTTATGACTAGTCATTTTTCCATATACATTTAAGGCAAGAAAATAAATTGATTATGTAATATTGTACAATAGATTATTGTTTAAATCATCGGCATATATCGAGGAAAAAGTTGTATCACGAACTTTTTTAACATTTAATAATATTAACCAAGAACAACTGAATATCAGCAAACTCAATATATCCAATGTGATATATATAAAAACCTTGTACAAGTTACCAATTTTACTTTTAATGTTTCAACTGTTGTGACTTAAAGATATACTTTTATATATTCCACTTTAAATACCAGTGAAATAGCAACACGCTGATTAAAATTAGCCATTGACATTTCACGGTGGCAGTACATACCTGTGTTTTTTTTTTAATTACTCTATGGGTTTTATTGTTTTAACTACCGAATGAAGTTCTAGAACTTTGTAATATCTAAAAATTGTTTGGAATTTTTTGTGTTTTTTTTCATTACCAATGAATAAAGTAGAATTTATCGAGCTAATTACTGGGTGCATTGTTTAAACACCCCTAAATATGTTACAAATACTGAATTTGAAAAATACTGACTAGAAACATTTTGTTTTATCACCATTGGAAACTGAACTCCCAAGTTCGTCATATGTAAAGCGGTCTTCCGCTTGGTAGTACATCTAATTTTCAGACGTAGATCTATAGATAGTATTATGAGATTGAAATTTACTTTCAGTTAATATTATATTGTCTCACACAGAAAGCATATTTTTGTATGACAGCATTTAATTACCAACTTTGATATATGGAAATGAAAATTGTATCTGGAAATAGGCTGAAATGAGTCAAATAAATGGTCTTGAAATGCGTGCATGAAGAGATTAAGGATAAATGTAAATTTAAGAATGCTGTATTAAGTAAGATGACGAAGAGAAATTGAAAATCATATGAACATTTGGAACGAATAAAAGAAGAAAGGCTAACATAAAAAATATGGAGTGCAAATGTTAGTGGAAGGCGTGTTAGAGTAAAACCTAGAAAAAATATAAAAAAAAGTCAGAGAAATCGTAGAAACTATATGAAAAGGTATGTGTGTGAAGTTTTATAATCTCTGCTCGCCTTGACATTGCCTGTCGTGGTAAAGAGAGAGGATAACGCGATGGTATGTACGAGTATGTATATGGTACAAAAATGTATTTAGGGAACATACGAGGACAAATGCATTTTTTTATATTATATTTCTTGATTTCTTCATGTGCTGGCGAGAGGTCAAAAGTGGAAAGGCATCATCGATGAGAATAAAGATGTTTGAGAGTTATATTTTCATCAACGGTGATGTAATGTATTATTTCCAACTAAAAAGTATCCGACACAATTTATCATGCGTGTATATAATGTAAGTACTCGTATGCTTGTGCAGAGCCCAAGCGTTCCGTATTCATTCCTCGATAGTTCCTTAACTTATTTTGTTTGTAGTTCTTTTCATCGGAATGTATTGTTATTCGGACATTTAGAAGCTTTTATGTTAAGTTCAAATATTTTATTGCTTTTGGGGTAGAACTATTGTTATTCCTAGATTAATATTTGTTGTATCTTAACAATTTTTCAGTGTTTGCCAATCAAGACAATAATTCAAAGTCTGAGATATTGACTGAAGCCAAAAACTTCAAAAAAAAGAAATCAAGATTTCAATTTTACAATAATTAGAAAATGCCTAAATACATTCCGGAAAAAAAATAGTAAGACTTTTCCAGGTACGTGTAAGTTCGCCCATCATGAGTTAATCATTTGCTGACTGCAACCACCAACTGTAGTCCAAGCACGTGTCTTCGTATGACAATTAACGGCAATTTTAAGCAGTTTACAAGCCGTTCCGTTACACATCATCATGTATATCCTATATGGGTGGATAGTTACAGTCTACCAGAGCCTACCTAGGATACGTTCCGCCTATTTAAATAGTTAAATTAAAATGTGATACAAGGATGATGGGCAATATCTCGTTTTCGATGATAATTGTCAGCTATCCTTTGGATGAATGACACCTGTACGTATATTATGTGCCAACTGTTGATCTTCAGCAAGCAAACATTATTGACAGATCAAAGCTGATAGTCCGACTGCAAGGCATCAACATTCTAGAAATATCGCAGGTTTGAACATATGCAGCCAATCGTTTTGGTAGATACATTATGCTTTTATATATTATCTAATAGAATATGAACAACACCGTCAATTCGGCAGCTGAATATGTTTTAAATTTTAGATCTTTATTAGCTCGAAATTTATTTGCAGAATTTAAGAAGCTGTACTTTATACAAATTTTATAAAATAGAGTTCGATGTACATGTATGACTTTGTGGCTGATTTTCATTCCATAAAAATATTGTTTATTGCTTCCCAATAAGCTGCAAAAATATTAATTGAAATTTAATAAGGTACAAGAGTATAACCTGTCCTGATGTTTGTTTATTGATAATTGAACCTGAAATGCCCGATAATTTAACTTTAATTCTAATTTTTACTGTGTGGAAGTTAGAGTTTTTTTTAAAGAGAATCAATAATTTAAAATGTTGAGTCAATAGTTTAGCATATATTTTGAAACGTAATCATGATAATATGCAATCCGTCGTGATTATAACAAAATAATTAATCTATTCTCTAAATGTATATCTTGTTTATAACATGTACATATTATATTATTGTTATTTAGTAAGCACACACTCTTTAGACACATTACTTATAATATTTAAGATATTTTCAGAAGAGCCTTAAACGACGCACGAATGTCATTGCGCTAATAGATGCCCCTATTTCTGCCTTTTCAACTTAAAAATAAATATTTTCGATATATCGATAATAATTATCAAAACAAATGGATGACATGTTTGGTACCGTTTCGTAATCAAATATCATCTAAAGAGTTTTGTTTTTGAATTAATAAAAGGCATCTTATGAGAATCACTAAATAAATTTAAGGGGAGTGATACTTGAATACGTATTATTAATACCGAGATATCAGTAATGAATAAGTCACAATTATTGCTCACGTATACTTCAATAAAACTAAACTACTAGCAAATGGGTTCACCGGCCCTGGAGTGTACACACCCAGGCATCCAAGGTGCGACAAGACTTTCTAGCAATTAGCCACCCACCCACATAGCCACATATGCGAAACTCCAAAGTCATAAACTGTTCATGTGGCGAGGGCTGTACAGAACTGTGCTTAGCGAAATCGATTGCAAAAGAAACAGCATTGATTTTGTGTGTTCCGAGTTGTCATTGAAGATTGATTGTTTCCTTTGTTGGTTATAAGAATATATTTTACCTCCTTGAAGGGAATGATAAAGCAGTCTGACGACGAAAATATCTTTCAGCAATTATTTATTTAGTAAAAATACTTGAACAACATCAAATTTAACCACGTTTTTCTGCATGAAACAAAAAGTTTTAAGCGCTTTTTTACCGAAAAATATAATAATGAATACAGTTGACATTGTTATCAAATATATTTGAAATTAAACGTTTTTTTAAATTTCAGTGTAATGTAATCAAATACACTCGTATATTTAAATGTATTATTATGTGGTTTATATATTTGTATTACTGCTTAAATTTAATATTGTAGTGTCATAATTCGAAATGTGACATCTTGCAAAAAAAGTGTGATGTATCTGATAGGTCTAGAGATGTTACATTTTAAAATTCAACGGTTTAATTTGAAAAGGGAAAATTGTTTAATATGTTTTGAGACTTTCCCGGTTCTTCACATAAGTCGTATAAGGTATTTTGGAGTGTTGTAGCACGTGGTTTGGCTTATAATGCCGACGTTTCGAAAACTTTGCCGTTTTAATCTTCAGGGCTTGTTTGTAATCAACTTCGTTATAAGTGGATATGCGTCAGACAGCGGTTGGCTTATAGCATAACACTAATCTTAGTTAATTACTATCAAAGCCTGAAGATGAAGACTCCAACGTTGGCAACCGCAACGTCGGCATCACAAGTCCAACCACGTGGTACAACGCTCCGAATGACCTAATGTAACAGTAAATTATTTGATTTATTATCCATGGATGAATTATAATCCACGTATTGTAACATTTCAAGTTAAGATATAATTGCAGATTTTATTACAAATCTCTATCAAGTCCAAAAATTAAAGGTTATTTTACTAAAATGTGGACTATGATGTATCAGAACTAAATAAGCAAACTATGTCTCCTGTTTTTGTAATGAAAAAATCAATTGATATTTATTAAAATGTCTGATAAAAATATTAAAAATTCTTAAAAACGTAATTGATCACATTATCAACATACATCTGTCTAAGCCATTCATAATTTCCGAAGTATGCTAATGGAATGATGATTCTAAAATATCACAATATACTTCACGTCCTGAATGGTACTCAATGGCATGACCTGAGCCAACAAGAAGGCATTCAAACTATGTCGCAACAAAAGTATTGTCTTAAACATGCTCAAAAATATTTTCATTAGCCAGACAATAGAGAATAAATCGTTGTCATTATCACGCAGATTAACACTAACACTTCAACCATTTTAAATATATTCAAATTTCATTCATCATTTCTCTTAGACGCGTCGCGTCGGGCAGACAACATTGCTGTTAGCTCGACTGTTATGTAGATAGATCTTAGAAAACCTTAAGTTTCCGTCGAATAAATACGCCATTAGACACGTACTCACTTTGAAATTGTATAAAATTGATGTATTAAAAATTAATAAAATTAGTTATTTTTTTTATATGTCAGACTATACTCGTACTTGGATGGATAGCGCGGAAAATATATATTTATTATTTTAACACATTCCCGTTCTATAAGAAAAACAATTGTGACAAAGAAAATGTTAAACCGAATACCTTGACAAGACAAAGGTCGTGGTTTCGAATACCGTTTTCTTAAAAACCTTTTTATTTTCAAAGTCTTTTTGGACAGAGGTTATTATTAATAATCTGGGAAAATTTAAATAATAATCGAAGAACTTTTTACAAAAGGTATTTCTTCTATATACCTAGACCGTATGTAGATGCGGGGAAATGCCCAATCTGATAGCCTCAGCCGCCACCTTCTTATACTTATGATATATTCAACTTATATTTTAAAATGTTTTCAATCTTGCAATAATTATAGGTGTAATTCCCAAATTAGAGCTCCAATGATGAGAAGGTGCTCTTGAAACGGCGCGATGAAAAACATATTTTATTATCATTATGTCATGAACAAAATTAAAAGACTCAAAATGATAACTGATATTCGATCATACTATGTCATGAACAAAATTAAAAGATTTAAAATGATAACTGATATTCGATGTCAGGTAAGGTGAAGAGAAATACTATTGACATAAGATATTGTCACATAATTCGGTGTAACAAAATTAACATTTAGGTCTATGTTCGCTTGTCCGGGTAAATCAAAATAGATTATCCAGAAATCCTTCTTAATGTATGTTTTAAAAATAATAATAAAAAACTTTTTAATCTTTGGAATATACACATATAGCGCGCTGTTGTAATTGTAATATTATACAATATATGAATTGAGATAATCAATTTTTCTCATTTTGTATTTCTCAGATTTTTGTACTCTTTCATTTTTATAATGAGGTCAATATCCTGTCAAAGTGTTGACAGCAAAAATGGATGATTACTTTCTGAACGTTGTTTCTTGTTATTTATGCATCTTGAGGAGGTTTTTTCTGTGTAAATAGTTTGATAAAAATTGTCGATTTGACTTTTATTTGTATAACTGTAAATTTTCAAGCAAATCCACTCGAACTTTTCACAACTTATTCTAGCATTGAACGTTTTTTTGTACCTTAGAGGTGGAGCTAGAATAAATTGTAAATTGATTTCTTCAATGTCAAAGCTAGATTTTGTTATGTAAACAAAAATGCTTTCTAATTATTTCTTCCTCAAGAGACATTCCTGCTTTAATTACTTTATTTTTTATTTTATAATGCATTGATTTGTTTACCTTTCCAAGAACGTTAGTAGTACGAAATTTCGTCCGCAAGAGGGTGTGTGGACTTCACAACTTGGACTGCGAATCCTCAATAAATCCCTCTCGAACTTTAATTAACTAATTCAAAGGATGAAAGGATTTTACCCCTTAGAATTGTGATATTAAAAATATTCCCGATTTTGTCTATCACTGATATATGTGTAGTCGGATTAAAGGATATATTTAATATGTTTAGTCAAATTTTACTTTCGTGCTAGCTTTAAGCAATATTTGAGGTAAAATGAATGTTTTTGCAAAAAAATGTTTCTTGACACGATCCGAAAATGCCTTGGAATTTTCCAAATAATATGTTATGTACATTTTTCAAGAAAACTTGGAATTTTTTTTTCGTCCGAGATCGAATCCGACCCGACTAATATCCTACATTTTTTAAGCAATTATTATTGAATGAATTGTTGAGTCAAGTCTGATGGGTCTAGTGGTGAATAGCTGTTTAGAGTCTCGGTCAAATATCAGAATGCGTTACTCGGATAATTTCGGACTGTTAGGATATTTAGAACGAAATTTGGGGTCTGATGGGCATGAGTGTATTGCATTTATAAAGTTAAGGTTGAATATGCACATTCTTTGTTGTAAATGTTTCTTTGCAAGCTTCATGCAAAGCTTGATTAGCTTTGTAACCTATTTGGTAAGACATATCTTCTGATCCAGAGGTTGTGGATTTAATTCCTGTCGGTATTCAATATTTAAAAAAAGTTTATCAGTTTGGTTTTCACTTCATGCCTCTTTAACATTTTTCTGGTTGGTTATAAAATATTGTCATATCGCAACCAATCCGCGAAGTTGTACGTTATATAACAAAAGCATAATACGATACTAAAACAATGCTTAGTTTAAGATAAACCAAAATAGTTGCAAACAATGGCAACATTGAAACAGAGATATATAAATAGTGAATGTGCGGTATTTTGTTCCGCAAAGCTCCGCTCACGGTGGCGGTGAAAGCTCTCCTCCACCGCCGAAGGATGGCCAATTGTATTTAATGGCGTAGCGGTTTTGTAAAACATTTTATTATTTCGGGTGTGTAGTGCGGATCGTCTGGGAAGCGACCGGCCTCATACATATTCAGTACGGCGCATGACCTAGGCTAAAATTTTCACTACGTTCGCAGCATTTGTATTAAGAGACCAGGAGCGGAGCGGTGAGGAAGAGAATTAAGCGGGTCGATTTTGAGCTCTGTTGTTGAATTGAATTCCACGTAATTGATGCATATTGATTTGCACTATGATTTGAAATCAATATGTTCAAACATTTTCACGAAGGAAATGGAACAATATAAAAACTCGATCTATTTTTGTTAACTTAATATTAAGCATCGCCATTTTTTCTTTTTTACTGAATTAGTTATTTGAATAGCATGCACTCGTTTTGAACCCGTTTCTTTAAATAAATTAGTTTAAATCAAGAAAATTAACTAACAACCTAAAAAACGTAAAAACAGCCGCTTCTTAACACTAATGACAGCCCAAACGTGAACCTCTGAATAAAGGCACTTTGAATTCATCTTAAGTCTTACTTGATATAAGTGTGCTTATTCATGAATTTATATCAAAAAGTTTAGAATAAAAACTAATCTCTTATTTTTCTTCTTTATACAATTCAAGAACATACAGACAATTATTTATTTTCCGTGATTTAAACTGTAAACCAAAAAAATTATTTTTAGTTGCTTTCACACGCTGATATCAGCAAAATTTCCAGCTGTTGGTATCAGGAGACTATAACGGGAGCACACGGCTCCGGTCTCTGCGTGTACCACTAGATAAGTTCACGTCCACATATCGATCCCGCGTAAATCTGAATTTCAAATGAGCAAGGCTCACATAGCTACGGCGGGTCGGTACTGAGCCGCGACGCTTCATACATAACGCATGCGGCAGAGGCAACAAGTGCCCGCGGGACGGCGCGCTGCGCAGGCTGCGAGCCTTCCTCCCGATGTGAATGAATCTAATGCATTGTATTTCACTTTGCAACACCGTATGTGTTTGTCTGCTGTCCTGATAAATTTGAATTTATCTTCGACATTATCTTTTGAAAAAAAAAAAATTTTAATGTTTTAAAATACTTAAACTCGAAAAAATATTTATTCTTTCCTAATTTTGTTTTTACATCCATATTTTTACCAAGCCAAAATGAATGCTCCATTTTAAATAGTTTTAATTAGAAAGACGGTTTTAGTCATATATGTTTGGTCATAAAATCAGATTGAAAAAATATAGCTTTCTTTTCAGAGGTATTCTGTTACACCAGCCAAATCCATTCTCGTTACTGAAGGTAAGAATTTTTAAAATATTTTTTTTCAGGTGATGAAAATGAAACTGTTGGTACTATTACAAGAAATGACGATGTTGTTGAATTAATTTCTCCATACATGAAAGAATTTTAGTCACAACCAAAATTAAGCATTTCAAAATCTTTGTTTTGTCTATATAATGGGTGACATTACAGATGTCTGATTTATATAAAATTTATAAAACATAAAGATCTACATCTCTGTAAAATTCACTTCACTTAGTTTTGCATCACCATTACGTATTTGTTTACCCCCTTTGACACACACAATCGCGTCTCGTATCGTCGCCATACACGAAACATGTTTTTTTGCATGTAAAAAAGCATCAAGCACCGAAAAAAAATATTTATTTACTTCTATCTTTCAAATGATCCCATAAAACACAAGCGATTTGGGTAAACAATGGTCGAAAAAGTGATAATCTATTATCTTTCATAATAATATAGAAGTTATCAACGAAAATTTGGTCCTAGCGAGATCTCTCCGAGATATACGAAACTGCTTTCTGCACAACCATATATTTTGTTTAAAGTATCGAGAGTATTTAACAAATAACTGTTAGGTAGTTTAAGAAATTGTTAATTTTCAAACACTTATAAAAAGATAAAATATTATTAAAAATCGAGTATTTGAAAAAGTATTCTTGTTTTAATAACGAAAAGTGTGCAAGAGCCAAAATACCCCTCCCCCATAATGATAAAATACATTACGAAATCGATTTGATTCTATTTTTCACAAGCATTTATAACTTATGTTTTCACTTTGCCATTCATATTTATTTAAGTCACCATAAATAGTTGTCATTAGATTTTGTACGACTTTAATCTTATTGATCTATAATTGCTTGTAAAACTTGTCTTCGTATTCCAGTTCAGTCTATTTGTAATATAAAGTTGCGTTAACCAACGTTAACTTTGGTCATATTGATTGGGCAGATAACAATCAGATTGAATATTTGAGTGATATTAAAGATTGATTCAAATGTCAATAGATAGAGAATGATGTTATCTCAGGTGAGTCTGATGTTGAGCCATGTATGTGATTTAACCACTGAACTAATAGTTAATTAAAACAAGAATACATATTCATGAATATAAGCTCTTTTATACAGAATGACATATTTTATAAATTGCTAATTTGTATTAGATTCGTTCTAAATCGAGAAAAAGATCAAGCATCAAAATATTAGTGTTTGAGTTCTTGATTTCTAGCATCATATTTTTTAAAAAAAAATTTGGCTTTAACTTAAATATTTAAAATTCAGTAAACCATGGTAAATTTTTATAAAACGATGAATTTGTAAACATTTTTTTCCGGGTTACAATCCTAGGATTGGTCTGCACCAAGCACTCGATCCCTCCACTCATCTCTGTCATCCGCCAGTCTCTTCATCTCCTGGTAGCTGCCAGAGCGCACATCCCGGATCACCTGGTCCGTGTAGCTATATCTAGGGCGACCTCTATGGTTATTGCCCTCAATCATTCCCTCGGCGATGGTAAGGAGCAGGCATGGGTGCCTGATGTTATGGCCTATCCAATTGGATCGTTGTTGGGTAACTATATTTAGGAGTTGCCTTGTTTCTCCAATCCCGTTTAATACCTCGTCGTTTCGGATGTGATCTGACCAATGGACCCTGGCCATGCGCCTGTAGCATCGCATCTCAAAGGCAGCCAGACGCCCGGACTCGCTCTGGCTGATGGTCCACGTTTCGCAGCCATACAGCGGCACACTCCAGACAAGAATTTTCTCTAAATTATTCCTAACATTGATATCAATGTTAGGAGATTCAAATATCTTAGATTTCTTGTAAAAAGCAACTCTTGCCTGTTGAACCCTACTTATTATTTCTGCCTTTGATCGGCCATCTTGGGATACTCTGCTGCCTAAGTAAACAAATTCCCTCACTTGTTCAACACTGACGCCACCCAGAACAACACTCGCGGTCACCTCCTCTCTTCCAGCAACCATACATTTTGTTTATTTTCATATTGTAATTGGATGACAAAACATTTTCCATCTTTCTTAAGGCCTCGTTCAATTCCTGTTCCGTCTCCGCAAGCAGTGCAATATCCTCCCTCATCTTGTCGATAGCCTGCTGTATATAACAATTAAACAATGTCGGTGACATCGAGCATCCATGTCTCACTCCCTGACTAACACTAGCCTCAGTACTGCTGTCTCCATATAATATCACAGCGGTTTCATTTCTATATAAGCTCCATATTGCTCGTCTGTCTTTGAAGCTCAGTCCTATCCTATTAAGCACTTTAAAAAGCTGTCTCCAGTCCACTCTGTCAAAAGCCTTTTCTAGGTATATACCTGTAAACATTAAAACGTGTATAAAGCCATCAGAAAAAATAAGTAATTAAATAATTTAGAAAAAAAACATTAATGTTATATTTTCTTTGGGTCGAGGAACCGCACACACTTTCGATGAAATATTATTACAAATTAGAGTATGTATCAAACTGATATCATTTCGCCTGAAAAGAGCCTCGGGATAGGAGATAGCAACAGTTTATCGATAGTAAAGTGTAAGTAGTTGAATAAAATAGTAATTTCATGTTGAATATGCATAGTTAATTATTGTAAATATATTTTTCCTCTCATCTATTAGAAGTTTAAACATGCACTTCTACGTCATGTTTTTTATTTGTGATGTGCAGGATTTATATATCTCCATACCTTCCTTTCTGTGTACGTAGTTTTTGCTTCGCCTACGTCCATATGTCTCGAGAAATAAGCTCTTTGGTATCTCTTACTTTTCACCTTTCTCGGTATTAAAATTTCTCAAAAAAATCATTTAATTCTACCCTTGGTATTGCACGTTCTCCATTAATTTATGATATTTAAATTTATTTTGAAAGTCTTTCCTTACTCATTATCTCGAAGTCTCGAAACCACCTTGAGACTTTATTCTCAATTTTACTATCGTATAAAAAACGTAGTTTTCCCCTTTCATATATTTTTTTCTTGATTTAGTTTGTGGACGAACAATCTTTTGAATGATATTCACAAATTTGCAGGCTTTATATTAGTGTCCATGCGTTATTTTCTTCAAAACCTCATGTTTATTTCTTTTATTTATTAATTTTCTTCTGAAATAAGACTATATCTTCAGTCAATCATTTTTTTCACTAATAAGTAATTTATTACTAAATCCCGTTTCTTCTCCTAAACAATAAATAAATATGTATTTCAACTAACAATATAATCCCATCAGCAATAATTGGATAATTAAGATCATTTTGAAATATGTTATTTTTCCTAATTCTTATAAAAGCAGATAAAAATCATACATATTAAAATACGAGTACTATGTATGTGTGGAAATTTGTATTATTTATTTTTTTAAAGTAAAGAGTACCTTGAAAACATTTGAATATAGTTTATCAGAGTTGTTGCCGTATTGAGTTGGCTTACATATTTATCAACGTTTCGAAGGCATCGCAATCTTCATCCTCAGGACGATGTCAAAAAACCTTATTAAATATTCTCGGCCATATTGAGTAACGTTTTTATGGAATTCCTCTGAGGATGAAGACAAAGATGTATGTTAAACGTCAACAATCATTTAAGGGAACTAAACACGGCAATATTAAAAAAAAGTACTTGAATCTTATTAAAATTAACCATGAATAAGTTAAAAAAATTCTGGCATTGGAATATGTTATTCGTTTTAGATGTTGAAAATAATAACACTTAAAAATCATAGTTTATTTTATCAATCACAATTGAACTTTTCATTGTACCTTATATGTTACAATGGATAAAGCTTAATGTCGCCTTAAAATGAAGTACAACATGTCAAAATAATTATACCATATCTATGAACCCCTGTCATTTTCCTAGACATTTAAATAATGACAAGGCAACATTACTGAGGATTAAATTAAATTTTATCAATGACTTGTAGGCATTCAAAATATTTGAATTAATGTATTCGACAGCAGTGAAAATATTTGTAAAACACTAAAGCCCCCAATGACAAATGTAAACACAAGTACAGAATCCAGTAGATCACTGTCAAACGCTTTTACCTTGATAATTGCTGCAAGTCGCTGTCTCACTGGTCATTGTGGATTCAGGTAGCCTACTTATCTGCGCGAGCAGAATGTTCGCCTCATACTAAAAGGCAGACCGCTATTTTTAAGTTAAATCCTTATATGGAAGCCTTGCCTTAGAACATACTTAAAGTTACACGGCATAATATATTGTAGCTACTTGCAGTCGAGAAATATAGAAAAAAATATTTCTCACAATCTTAAGGCGCCTTTGTGAAAAACATGTATAATACTAATGGATGTTTACTATAACACTTATTGATAATATTGGAGCGTTGACTTTGTTTCTGAAAATTCCCATAAATTTCAAACTCATATGTTACGTGTATACACGAACATAAGTTGCGATATTTTAAACTTAGACGAAATAAACTTTTGTTACTTGAGATATGTGTGTGAATAATTGCCATGCGATGGAATGGTAGAAATAAGAATGTACTCGAAAGGCGTCAGGAAAAGTCCTGGAAAGATTCAGGAAAATTCAGGATTGATTTTTTAGTAGAATAGACTGACAAATATTTTACACTATAATATATTTAATTATTTGTATGTTACTGTTAAAATTATTTTGAAAACACTTTCATATAAAGAGGGATTTTCGTAGTGTCTATTGACTAAAATTTGGATAATATCAGCCAGTGAGTAAAGATAAGTGGATTATATTCATGGAGAATACAGCATATGTTCTAAAAGCAAAATTATGGAAAACTGGCGTTATCAAAATTTGAAACAATACTATGTTTATCAATAAAATTTTATGACATTAGAGACTGTAAATTTTCTTAACACTACTAACGGAGGGAGACACGTTTGTAATGAGCGTTCTCATATTGATTGGCATTGGGTTATTCATCAAAAGTAATATAGATCTTCATAAAAAATACATGATCTAACGTGTCATCACTGAGGTACTCGTACGTTCATATATGCTAGAATTCAAAACGTTGGTATTTGTCAAATGTTTCTTTGTCCGATATTATGTAAAGATGTTGAATGCTTGTCTTCGGGACTGCGATGTTGTATAGTATTTGTTTTCTTGTGTTCTCGATTCAGAGTCCAATTTATCTTAAAAGTATTTGCACATTCAAAACAATTTGTTTAAATTAAAGTTTAACAAAAGAGTATTTATAGGGAAAATTCATACACTAAGTGTTCTAGTAGATAAAATATATTTGTAGTCTTAGTATAAATGTAGTTGAAACCCTATTTTTACTATTTGATTTTCAAAATGAAATGATTGAATTGACTCAAATCTAAATTTCATCACATAAATACACTTTAATAATAATGACTTACTTCAAATTAATATCAACTGTCACAAGGGCACGCTTCATTGTCTTCTTAAAACCGTTACTCACTAAAAATATCAGCATGACTGTAGTCCAAAAGAACGATGAATGCAAGATAAATAAGGTAGAAATACGAGGTTTGCGAAATATTTGGGGGAAAATAATATATTATTGAATAAATAATAATGACAATAAAAAAGAATACGTTATGCTAAAGATGCTTAAAACTTTATATAATGGAGAACCAGTTTATGAAGACTTAGTTAAAACCTGGCAAGAACGGATAAATACAATTCTGAAAAACGGCAGAGATAAAAGTCTTTACAAAACAGAAGGGTATCCATAACAAGATGTATGGCCGTAACAAAGGCGAATAATCTATACAAAGACAAAAAAAATGGTGATTTTTATTCTCCATCTACCCCTTAGGGGCATGATGCGATGCTGATGATGTTGACTCTAACCGAGAATACTTATATAATTAGTATTATATTACACTTCACTTGTGTACTACTACTACTCAACCTGGGACTGTTGACATATGGCTAACTCTTTTAACTAATCAGACATATTATATTTTGACAAAGCCTTGAACAAAATCAGACTGGAATCATGTGAGAAAAAACTGACTTAGAAAAAATCTAATATTTGACCTACATTATTAATTTCATAGTTTTACCAACATATGCCCACGCGTAATCTTTTAAAAATCTTTAAAAAATATTAATTTAATTTATTAGTAGGATTTCAAAGAAAAATCTGTTGCCTTTTAACGAAGCACCCAGTTTTTTAATCGCAACCTTTATTGTTAAATAACTTCGTATTTTTTTACCAAGAGCTATTTATCATTAGCCAAGACAGCTCGGATATATATTTTTAAGAGCGTTCAACGTTCCATTAAATCGGTTAATGCTCACAGAAACTAGAATTTATATCATTCGTATTAATTGATCCAAACATTTTGATTTATGTTTTTATTATTTTATCATCGTAAAAGCTACTGAATTGCATTAGTAATATCCGAGCTTTATTACGCAATATATATTTCTGTAATATGTTTCGTGGATAACTTCTCTGAACAGAGATGAAAAAGTTTTTTTTAATTTAGAAAGAATTTCAAAGCCGGTGCTAATTGTGAAACCAGTTTTTAGGCGTAATTAAACGTTGATAAAGCGTGATAAATCAAAATTAAATTTACTAAACACCAAAGTTAGACACACTTTACGTCGAGGCAGTGCCGTTCTAAGGAGGCGACTAAACGAAATACTAATTGTATGCGTTGAAAATATGATATCTATTTTTTTGTGTATTAAAAAAGCAATGTTTTAAACTGTCGACTGAAAATGTTTTTAAAATTAAAAATAATGAATAACATCATACTTTTATAATTATTTGATGTGCGATTAAAAAGTTTTATTATCTGTAGTATTGAGACAAAAAGAAACACTTGAGATAGTTAAATGAGAATTGTAACAGATTTATTACTTCAAGTAAATATACTGAAGTGACATGGAGACATTAAATTGAAGAGAAGAATTGTTTCATGACATGGCAGATATCAACTTTACGACTAGTCATGTACTAAATTTAAACTCCGAATTATCAAACTATGAATTTAATTCCACACTTTCAATAATTTTCTGTGAGAGATTGCACTGAGAAATTAACAATTCTCCAAATATTTTTTTTACTTAAAAATGTATGTATTTAAGCAAATTTATTTCGATAATCAGATTGGTTTAACAACGTTTAACTTGCATTAAAAGTTCATTTTAAGTTTTCAACGATGAAAGTTTGGATGATTCATTCGTGTACAAAAAAGGGGCTAAAATTAAGAAATTTTAGTCAGTCAGACAAATATTTTGCCAGAAGCGCAAAAATCCTTATATAGGTCCTGTATTGTGTGTGATGGGCGCTTATTTTTAAATTGTGCTCTATGCGCATTATTACCAATCAAATTTGACGGACTGCATAAAAGAAAGCAATTTTCAAAGTCACCTGTTAATTAGAAGGAAAAAATATTCAAGGTCAGTGAGATTATTTCTAATATCATAAAATGTTATCTACGTATCCCATCATTTAATAGATAATTTTCATTAAATTATTTATATAATGCGGTGAAATAGCGAAGTACGAAAGTTTCGATGACAGCTTATTAAATGTGCATAGATAACCATTTTTTTTAATTTCTCAAACATTATTATTTATCATGTCCGGTGTTAAAAAAGTTGCTCAAGCGTTAGGTATTTCAAAATTGATTTCTAAAAAGTTGCATTTTTATATTTTATTTATAATTATACTTATATTAATAGTGGTAAATATAGTATGAATTTTAGATAGTAAATCAGTTTACGGATATTTCCTTTTACTTTCTTCGGTTACAGATAATTTAATTATTGACCTTTATGGCCTAGTTGGCTAGAACTATGTTTCATATCAAGTTCGATTCCTGATAGTTTTAAAAAAGAACCACATTCTGGTTCAGCGTTTCCTTACCAGAGAGAGTTATGCCTTAACACGTAAATCTACCGCCAACGAGATACGTTTCTACGAGTGTTTCTACACACAAAAACTTATCTCTCGACCAAGCCCTTTTAGAATTTTCCATATCACCAATGCAGACATATGCAGAAAAATCCCACTAATGAACGAATGAAGTAATTGAATTGTTATTTTCAAATAACAACTTTTTTTGCAAATCAGATGACAAACGAGTATAAATTAGTATTATATATCATATTAACAAATATCTCTAAACATATTAGTGACTTGTTAAAAGAATCAATGTGAATAAACGCTAATATTTTTTATGTCAGAAATATTATGTTTTGTTGTATTCTTCATTATATAACACATGCCAGTAATTATGATGTTGAACTAAGTCATATATTTTTCGTATTGACATATTTAGACCTTTGTGTTTGTGTGTAATATTTTTTTTTCCATTATTTAACAAAATATTTTCCAAGGTACTTATTATTATAATGTAAATATTTTATATAATTATGTTTTTTTACGATTATCGTGTAAAATGTGTGTTTTTTGATACTTTATATGACTTAGAATATTTACCCCACTATACAAATATCTTAAAAATGACTTATAACAAAAAATATCTCAATTTTATTAAAAAAAGAAAGTTATAAACAACAGTATTCACTTATATTTTGTAATTATAATCATGTTTACTTAATTTAGAATAATACAAGACATATATTCTTCTTTTTCAATAAAATTGGCCGAATGGACAGATCCATTATATCCTATATTTTCCCTTTGTAAGTGAACAGATACTCACATATGTGAAAATAATAAAAAAAAATTGAATGGTTTTGGCCTCTCTTTTTTGAGTGAAAAATCTAAAATCTGAAATTCTTCACTATCATCTAAAGATGTTTTATAAAACATTGGATAAAGGGCATCTTTTAGAAATCTAATCCATTGTATTTTCAACAGATAAACAGATTCCGAAAAGTAAGCGACTTAGTGCACTATCAAAATAAACAAAAAACAGAATTTATTATTCGACCAACTTTGCAAACATTAATCGGTGCGTTTGAAAAAAAGTTCTAAGTATTTCTAAATTATTAAAATATAAATAATTGTTGTATTAAATAAATCATAAATGATTTTTTTGACTTAGTCCACTATCATGATTACCGGTACATATACGATTATACTCGGCATGTTTTCAAAGTAAACGTCTCAGTATGGTCATAAATAAAGAGTTCAATTCGAATCCACCATCCCTCATGCTGTTCTGTAGGACAAAGTCATAAATGAAAAAAAAAATCCAATTCAAAGTTGATCTACATTTCATATTTCACCCAAAAATATTTTATCTAAGTTATGTAAAATAAACATCTTACTACCATTTTTCACCTTTTTATGCCACTTTATTATAATTCTTGGAGAAAACTTGCTAACATTCCATCTTCGACGATTTTGCGTATTTTCCCACTAGTCTCACTGAACCCAGAACTTCAAAGAAAACATTTGAAATATTCTATTTGAAATTAAATATTTTCATTTTAACACTGATTAATCAATAATCAATCGAAGCACTATTTAACTTACTCATTCAAAGATAATTAAATCGGTAACGAAGAATAAAGAACGCTCATTACCTCCATTACCTAATTATTTTGCACGTTCCTTTCTTTACATAATACTCATAGATAACCATAACTTTTTGTCTATCGTTCGTTAAATGTTTCAAGTTCACCGAGTTCACCGAACAATGCCATCATTCCGTATTGTTTTTATGGTAATGCCAAGTGATAAATTTGATTTCCGGAGCCGACAAGAATTGGGCTACATAACATTTCAGTACGTACTCGTGTGCATGTTTTATTATAAGGTAAACCATTTAAGGTTTAAAAAAATGCTTAATTTGAATTATTGAGGAAGCTATAATTTGATAGTAGATTGAGTAATAAAAATTAAAAAAGATTTAAAATTTTACGCTCAACTTTTTAACAAAATCGCTTTTTGTAAGTGATCCTCGAACAGTATCCAAATTTACAAGTCCCTCGATACGAATAATTAAACTAATAAACATGTAAAAAAATTAATATTTTTTTACATTAAGTAATGCCGTGTAATAAGCTGAATATTTTTATAATAATTATTGTGTAATGCTTAATTTTCCAATGTATGGAATTCCTATTCTTTAATTTGTTTTTTTTTCTGTAATTTAAATATTATAACTAAGTATCATGGAGGATGCGTGGATAAAATTTTATTTTTGCGGATAATTGTAGAAAAAAATAAAAGAGGAAAATTTTTGTGCGTTTGTGGACTTGAAAGAGCGTGTGACCGCGTAATAAAAGAACAACTATGTCAAATATTGAATTAATGCGGTGTTAAACGTAAACTAGTACTTGGTATTGCGTTATTATTCACTGAAAGTAGAACATGTATTAGAGTGAATGATATCTCGACTGAATGGTATGATATTTCGAAAAGGGTAAAACAAGGATGCGTTATGTCACCCAATGGTTGTTCAGTATTTCTATGGATATTTTTGTGAAGGCACTACAGAGATCTATTGGTGACATACAAATGTCGAATAGGAATGTATGCGGATTGATGTATGCAGATGACATGGTAGTGTTGACGGAGCGTGAAAATGAATCGTAAAGTTTGATAATTAAATTGTATGAGAAGTACGAAGAGGAAGGTCTGAGAATGAATATTGCAAAATCCAAAGAAATGGTGATAGAAAAGTGAGAAAGGAAAAGTAAATGCAACATATGGGTTCAAAAATACAAGATTGAAGCAAGTTGAGGAATTGTGCTATATGGGTAGTATATTCTCAGATGATGGAAGAGTTAAGAGGTTTGTCGAACGGCGTGTTGCGTTTGAAAAAAAAGTCAATGGAGCACTAAAACTTATATTCTCGAACTGGACAGCATCCAAATATGTCAATATGATAGTCCACTACAGTATTTTGGTGCCAACTTTAATGTATGGGAGTGAAACGTGAACGTCGAAAAAGTCTGAGAGGAGCCAAATAAATTCTGGAGAGAGATACATGCATTGACAGGAATACATGCATGACCGTGACAATTTATGACCGAATACGGAATATAGTAATTAGAGATGTGTGTGAACTTAAGGCTAATTTGTTAAGAAAGGTGAAGAAGAGTATGTAGAGATGGTTTGGGCATGTAGAATGAATGAATGAAGAGAAACTAACAAAACAGATATTCTGTACAGATGTAAGTGGAACGCGTGCAAGAGGAAGACCAAGAAAAATTTGATTGTATCAAGTAAATGATATTCTGAAAGAAGGAAACGTAAAAGGTCAGAAAAATAGTGGAAGTTGTATGAGAAGGTATATGTCCTCTCTGCCTACCTTTGTGTATGTATGTATGTGTAAGTAATTAAATAATATGTGACACGAACCGTAGTATATAAATAATATTAATAATAAAAGGGCAATTTATATTGTGCCGTTTAGACAGCATACTCTCCATGAGGTTGCTCTTAGTGACAATTCAAACCCACTGATATTGACATAAAAAAAATATATAAAAAACCGGAGGTTCGTCTATCTAACGAGCGCGGGCTTAGGGATACCGAGGACTCCGAGCCGTTCACTATCACTCCATTTCCTCTCAAATAGTGATCTACCTCTCCCATATTCTATCTTAATCTGCTTAAATAAAGATCTCCTTTATTTATGCCTTCCTTTACATCGTCATTTTCCTTAACAATCCTTTTCTACCGGAAGATAATAAGAAAACTTCTAGCACTCCGAAAAGAGTGTCATAGGGATGAAAAATCTGAAATAAAATCTTATACCAATACGCTTGGACAGCGCGGTATAAGGGGAGACCAAAGTATTTCCTATCTGCAAACCCCCAGAATAATATGTGACACAACGAAAAGATAAACATACCCTCCGGAAGACGCCCTGGACAGGGCTACAGCAGCGATCCAAGAAGGGAGGCCTCGATACGGACACGGGGGATCGGTAATGGCTGCTTTCAGATGAACATTGCAACGTTCAATGCTCGAACACTTTCAAGTAATCCCATATTACTGAAATTCAAGAAGAACTAAGTCACATCAATTGGGATATCGTAGGGCTAAGCGAAGTCAGAAGAAAGGGAAAGGACATGATAGAACTAAAAGATGGACATCATATGTACTTCAGAGGTACAGAAGATGGAAGAACAAGTGGAGTGGGATTTATTATCCACAGGAAATAGAGGGATCACATCATTACAACTGAGAGCTCTTCTGACAGAGTGGCTTCCTTAACTTTGAACAATCGATGCAAATCATACAGACGTATTCCCCCACGCAAAGTTACTCTGATGATTTTATCGAATAGTAGTTTTAAGAAATTCAAAATATGCATAACGCAGACAAATCTCACTTCAAATTTGTAATCGAAGATTTTAAAGCAAGAATCGGTAGTCTCCACAAAGATGACGAATCAGTAGAAAAAATTGGCATAGGCACCCGCGATGACAGTGGAAACAGGCTTGTAGAGTTTGCTCAAAGCAACTCACTTTGTGTTATGAATTCATTTTTAAAAAAGAAACACTAGAAAATGGACATGGAAAAGCCCAACAGGTAACACAAGTGTAATTGACTGCATCCTGTCAAAAAAATATTTACTGTCCAGGACTGCACTGTTAATAGCTTTAAAACAGCCAGCGATCATCACCTAGTAAGAGCTCAAATAAGGATCAACGCCAAAACTGAACGTCTCAAAGTGGTTAAGAAAAAGGAAAAAAGAATAATACAATACATAATGATCTACTTGCTAAAAATAAATTTCAACTAGACCTTAAAAATCGATTTGAAATCCTCAGCGTACCAAAGCTTCCGATTACAATAGAAGTACAGATAGTACAGAGTGCAACAAACTACAGTAGCTCATATTCTCAAAAAGAATAAAAATTGTCGCAGGAAACATTAGATCTTATGAAACAAAGAAGAAAAATTATATCTACACAACTCGCTTCCACATCACCATCTTTCTCAGAGATCAATAAAATGCTACGCCAAAATATTCGCCAAGATATCCGCGAATACAATACAAAAATGGTTCAAAGGACGATTGAGAATAGAAGAAGTCTCAAAAAGCTGAAGCAAAATATTTCTTTAGGAAAACGCCACATCATTGCACTAAAACTTTCTGATAATACTGTAACTAAACAACGTGACATTATCCTGAAGAGAGTGGAAGAATTTTATAGATAACTATATGCCGATACAGATACGGTAATTGTACCTGATACAAATTCAAATCTGGAAACAACTGAGTAGGAAAATATCCCGATGACCTTACCAGGAGAAATCATATACGCAATCAACGTAATGAAATTTGGTAAGGTCACTGGTACCGACGGTTTGTCCATTGATGTCCTTAAACAAACAGGTCGAGAAGTGGATACCATCTTATCAACACTTTTCAACAAATGCCTTCTAGAAAAATACATTCCAGGAGATTGGAAATCTGCAACAGTAATACTTCTTCATAAGAAAGGCGATCAAGAGGATCTTAAGAACTACCGTCCGATCAGCATGTTACCTACCCTATGCAATTTTTTATCAAGATCTTAACTAACCGACTCTCGAGTACTGTTGACACGAACCAACCACAAGAACAAGCTGGATTCAGGAAGGGTTTCAGTACCATGGATCATATTCAAGTGCTGCAGGAAATAATAGAACGCTGTGAGGAATACGAACTTCCTCTATACCTAGCATTTGTGGACTATGAAAAGGCATTTGATTAAGTCTAGAAAGTGGCCATACTAGAAGTTCTAAAGATACAAGGCATTGATAGAGCATACATTCAGTTATTCAATAACATCTATAAGGATCCAACAGCAAAAATACATCTCCAAAAATCCTCAGAAACCTTTCGAATTGGTAAGGGAGTTCGTCAAAGAGATACTATTTTCCCAAAATTATTCACAGCTACACTTGAATACGTCTTTAGTAAACTGGAATGGGATAATAAAGGCCTGGTGATTAATGGAAAATACCTGAGCCATTTGAGATTTGTAGACGATATCGTTATATTCTCACAAAACCCGAATGATCTTCAGCACCATCTCCCAGAATTGGCAGAGGTCAGCAAAGAAGTTGGTTTAAAAATGAATATATCAAAACCCAAATATATGATGAACACCTCTGCTACCCCAAAACCAATAATCGCAAATGAAAAGCCGCTAGAACTTGTCCAGGAATATGTGTATTTGGGCCAACTTATTTCCTTTGTAGGTGGCATATCTGAGGAAATAGCACGAAGGACAAAACTAGCATGGAGCTCATTTGAACAACATTTTCAAACGTAATCTCCCAATATATTTGCAAAAGGTCTACAACCAGTGTATTATCCCAGTACTTACGCATGACTGCGAGACATGGACGCTCACAGTAAAGAACACAAAAAAGCTCAAGACCGCACAAATGGGCATGGAGTGATGCAAGTTGGGATATACCATACTAAAAGAGATAAAGGTGAGCAAGAAAATGAAGTGGTAATGGACAAGACACGTAGCCAGAATGTAAGACTCCTGATGGGCATCCGAAGTAATCCAATGATAACCAAGAGGCATAAAGAGGCCCAGAAGTAGACCGAAGGTGCACTGGATAGATGAGACCAGGAAGCATGGCAGCATCACCTAAGCATGGCAGTAGCAGTTTAGAAAAATATATTTGGTGAAATACTTACCAAGGGAGACAAATCTACCTTTGCAGACCTTCCGATATGTGACAGTAACACATTTTGCCGAAGGTGTAGTGTATGTGTTTAATTTTCAAATATAATCATAAATTTTGATGAGATCTCTCAAAAAGGTTTGTAAATTTCTTTCCGAAGCTGCACACGCCACCCATACCTCTAACGCTTTGAGCCAGATAATTTCAAGCCACAATATCAGCGACGGCAAAAGCCTTGTCATAATACCTCGCCCTATTGAATCAATTGTGAAAATGAACCCATTTACGAGTATCGTATAATATAATTATTCTCTTTTTACAGATCATTGCTTAACGTTATACATCACAAACAGGAAGTCCTTGAAACGGGTTACTCTGAAAGAAACTTGATTCCCAGAAAATAAAAGTGTTTGAATATAAGATTTGTATATAAATAACAATGATAAATGCTTATCAGTCATTTATGTGAAACATTTACCCTCTCCTTTAAACGAAAATGTCAAATAAGGCTAGGAACTTATCCGTAACAACTTGAAAAACACAATATATTCCAGTTTTCACTGTTAAAATAAATTGTTGGTCAAATTTCTAATTACAACTAGAAGAAATCATATTTGATATGAAGGTTTGAAACTATTTTTTTGTAAAAACAATACGTTCCCAGTAGGAGTTAAATAAGAACTAATTGAAAAAAGGAACATTTAAAAAAAATACTGTAAGTAGAAATATAAAAAAATGGAAAAACAAAAGTATAAATCTACAAAACCATTATGTTGGAATTAGGAAAGAATATGTCACGAAAAAAAAAATTAAATAAGTTTGTGTATAATATACAGGGTGACTTGCATTTAATGCGAAAGTGCTAAAGACTTAATCGAGACCATGAAAGCAAAACATTTTGTATGAATACTATACAAATTTTCAATCTTCACGATGTTCGAATATTTGTAAAAGCATTGATAATACGTCAAAACGAACTAGTCTACCAAGATACTCTTGTAGGAACTACTGTCGTCGCTGAATATTGTCATCACACACGGTCAACGACCGACGAAACGACCTTTGGATATGTCCAAAGGTCGCATACCAAAACATTGAAATTGTTTACCCGCAAATACTATTTACGATACATTCCACAGTAGAAAGAGAACGCATCGCGCTGTCTCGCCGTTTTCGCAAACAAATCGTCTACCCACAACACTAATTGCGATGTCTGCAATATTTCAATCGACCATCTCTGCACGCACAGAAGCGAGATAAAAATATATTGCGGGTGCACTCCCGCGCCCATCCTGAAATGTATAAATACCTACTTACCGATAAATAAAGCATTATTAATCACTATTTATTATTCATCGATTCATTCACTCTCTGCTTCCGCATTGCTAATTGACGTATTTTATTTAAATACCAAACAATCAAAATCATCAGCACGTCCCATTACAAACATCCGCTAAACTCTCTTAAAGGGGTGTGGTTTTACTATCGGACTTAATGAAATGGTCAACTTAAAATTCGAACGGCGACTGATTAAGGTACTTACGGCAGTTCTTGCATTGGCATAAAAAAACATTTCAATCGGTTTTATTAAAATTTAATTCTAATTTGTGCTGAAGGTGAAAGGTGTAATATGCAAATGAAAAGTTCAGTTAAGATTTTTTTCTATACTTTGTCATATACGAAAATTGATGTTATATTCACAAGGTTGGCACATCTATGCCCGCCCTTATATCGTTTCAAATTTTGCATCAAGTATCAACCATAACCATCCTGTATGATGTAGGTTTACATTATGATTGTGTTCACACACGATTTAGGCGGACGTGCAATGGCTGGATACCCTGACGATGATTTATCTAACGTCAATCGGGCTGATGACGGCCGAGGTCAGGTGTGATCATGAACCGCGATACGTCGGGCTACCGGTCTTAGCCTGTGTCAATCAACAGCAGCGTTTTTTCATTTCCTCTAAGTCATCGTTCTTGCCACAACTGACACTGAGGAATAATAGCTCGCATACAAATATTTGACTTAATCTATATCAGTTCGGAGAAGGCGCCTTGAGCTACCGTATGGATGAACGCATTTTCCTTGGCTATATAATAAAAGGTGGATATTGTTTGCGAAATTCTAAAATGATTATGGATTTTTTTCTTCAAGAGTATGTAAAAGGCTGCTGGCACATGAGGCTAAATGTTCAAATATATATATTTCCTTTTTTTTTCTTACATTGTAACATATGCCTTTCCGCATAACAAAAAATCGTTGAGATTTAAGTTATCAATTTTAAACGAAGTTTTGGTTTTTGCAGATAACTCAATTTAAAAAATATTTTAAAGAATTTTTTTTTTTTTTATATTTGGAGTCGTGTATTTCGTTTAGAAGGTAATATGCTAAAGGTAATGCATTTGTTTTTCTTAAAACAAAGTCTATACTAGGATTACGTTTGAAATCAAAAAGATTTTTAAAGTTTTTTCAATTTGTTAAAATAATATTTACATAATCATTACCAAAACCAAGTAAACTGACAAAGAAAATAAACTTTGTTCCAAATACTTAAATTTTTCAATTTAACATGGCATGATATTTTATTTCAGACCTGTGTTATATACCATACAGATAGTTGTATATTTCATTATAATATTTACTAATTTATCAAACTTAGAACAAAGAAATTGTTAATAAATAAAACGTACAACAGAATAAGACAATATATTGAAAAATGTATAGTATTTAAAAAAAAATTATCCGTTAATTAACCAAATTTATGATTATCTTTGTTCCATGATTTATAATTAAAATTTCTTACAAATGGGATACATTAGCTTAGAAAATATCTCGATACCGTATTAGGTATTATTTCATAGAAAACTGTTGATATAATCTGACTTTATTAAGAGCACAAATTTGCATTAATTTGTATACGAAATAAATGTATTTTTTACTTCTGACATAAATATGATTCAACGGAATTAATATTGCTTAATGCATGAATTAAATCATGCAAAAAATTAAATCCACACCATTTAGTCAACGAAAGCAAAACTGATTTAAAATTGAATAAATTAACAAAAAAATTATAATGGTGTTAATAAACAAGTTCGTATCCTAAAAGTGAATCGATTGATCTATATTCAATAAACTTGAACTTATATAAGTTTCGACAATATTTATGCATACAAAACGACACTTTATATCCTATGTTTAAATATTCAGTTTTAGTTAGATATCTAGAATATATCAGCGTTTTCCAAACATTTATAAAATGTTTCCATCACTGCCCGTCAAGTAGTTGAAATTAATCATTTTCAATTATTATTCTCATTATTTCAAAAACTGAACTTACTTTCCTTAGAACGTTTACTGTATCAGGTATCGATTACCATCAGTAAAGTTGTAAATTCAGAGATGCATTATCGTGTGTTGTAGATACATGATTTCTGCGCCAAACGCTGCCGGCTAGAAAATAATATATGCCATATCTCTAGTGTATTATATTGTAAATTAATAACATTGAAGAATAAGAAATAAAAAAATTCTTATCTAAATAAGAAACTAATAGCTGTACCCTATACTATACGAATAAAAATATTTTTTTACTGATAAAATTCTTTTGCTACATGATAACATATGACTTTTGTTATTTAGTCGACTCTCGATTATCCGGGGTACACTGAGACAGTAAATATTTCAAAATGTTTAAAAAAATCGGATTTTTTTCTGCCCCAGTTTATGTAACCTCAGATAATTGAAAATCTACTATAGTTATTATTTTTTCTAATTCATACATTGTCAACTAAAAACAGTTCTTTTGGGTTTTTGATCTTATTTTATATCAAATAATAATATATTATGTCTGTTTTAGTTCAATAAATATTTGTTTTATAGAGCAAGCATGGTGACTTTTATTACAACAAATTTATTCTTATATCTTGCTTGATGTGCAGTCTTCACAATTGGCAAGAAATTTTATTGTTTTATTTTATAAATTCGTATAATCTAGGAAAACATAACACAAAAAGTGTAAAACAATGTATTATTTTCTAACGAGTTATTTTTATTTTTTAAACCTACAGTCTTGAATTTATTATACCTATGACGACCTCAGTGAGCTTTAATAGTTGGTAGGACATCTATTTTCTAGCCTGGGGATTACGGGATGGATTCATGCTGGAACCCAGATTTTTTTTAAAAGGATCCTATCTTACTTTCACTAAAGACCTCTTTCTTGTTGGTCGGAAAAGACTACCACATAATAAGAAGTCCTCCCGGTTATACTGCGTACAGCAAAAACGTTAAGCAATACGACAAAAGAAAATATCGAAACTTTAATTATTGCTCCATTCATAAAAAAATGTTAAAAATGAATAATAGGTTAACTATTTCGAATCATTATTTTTCGAAAATATACTAACCCAATGAAAAAATTAATGTTCCAAAAAAAATTATACATTTTTTGACAGTTACTCTAATTTACAAGATATGTTAAAAAAGCCCTCCTGTAGTCTCGTAAACTAAATCTAGTAAGCATCTTGGACAGAAATGTAATCGAAATACGTACGCTTCATTTTGAGAAAGGCTGGTCTCAATGTATACAAGAAGCCTTAGGCTTTCGGGAGGCAATTTGATTCATTCCTGTTGATAAGAAATGTGGTAGAACAATGACGTGTGTGTCGAAGCAAAAGTAAGAGATGTGGTACTTTGTACATCAATGAACAGAACCGAGCATCTTCTTATCTCATCCGAATATAGGGCATAAAAAGAGAAAGATTTCTCTTCGGTTTTTCAAATAGTATAGATCCAACTTACTCAGGGGTTGATAAACTTTCTGACATAAAATATAAAGACATAACGCATTTTGTTTGTAACAAAAATTAATTGCATGTTGACGTCAAATCGTCACATTTTGAACCGTGATTATTTTATACCAAATTGTCCATTTTTATTCTAACCTTTTTTGTATTGTATTAATTGAGAAATCCCTTTATTAACAGAGAAACTTCTTTATTAACATGACAATATCATCAAATTGAAATCAATTTATTTTTTTCCATGCCATTTTATTCTAAATTAAGGTTATTAAACTTTCTTTACCAAAACACATCACTCATACCACGCATACTTTAGCAACCATTTTGACAAATGAAAGACGGTAACTTTTCTGTTAATCCTTCTTCTTCTTTCATATGGTACCGTTCAACATTTCCGAAATGGAAAGTCGGACAGAGACTGGCTGGGAGATAACATTGTCTTCACTCCTAGTTATTGAATCTTCAGATTTACAACCACTGTAGTAGGCTCGGAACTCGCAGTTTGTAATTGCATGTGTTGGCAACACCTATCACACATGAAGAGGCAATTACTTGGTGGAAGTAATGTATTTTAGTAACTAGGCCACAAAGGTCACTAATCCTCCTGTGACCTTTCTTATTTGATATCGTTATATTGATGAGCTGTTTTTGCTGGGCTGATGATGATAATAATGACAATGAATTTTTCATTGCCAAGGTTTCGTGTCGATGAGTCATCTCAAGGACGCCTTGATTTCAAGCATTATATTTATTTTCATACGGCCTCCAGATTCTCATAGGTAGCAAATTATATTGAATACATCAATAATAAGACATATGTTACTTTGTATGATGCTATTTACTGTAGCATTTATAAGAAAAAAATGTTTTTTTATCATTTGTCGGTGACCGTGGTCTAACGATTAGCATTAATGCTATCCAAACGGGTGCCCCAGGTTCGACCCCGGATTTACTTCCGCGCTTGGTTTACTCAGAGACCATTTTTTTCTGTAGCTTATATAGTTTCACTGCTTATTATACATTTTTCGAGTGCTACTAAACAATGCGAATATAGTACTATGTAAAATAACTTGGCCTAACTGAAGGCTGCACCATTATAAACATGCCGATCGTCTTAGAAATTTGAAACCTTAATTATCATAACTTTGGATTTGATGTCAAGACTGTGTACTTATGTAAAGTTTGCATACAATTAATCAACACAAGCACACGCGTCTTTTAGCTACATGGTGGCTGACAATCATATTTGATCACGAAGGATTACCTTTCATCATTTATATTTTATTAGACCAGAATATGTCTCACGATCGACCGTTTCCAGACTCCTGGCTTAACGTGTAAGATCGCGGCTCAAGATAGCTACGACGAGTGACATGAGAAATTTTAATATGCACTAAAAGTTGAATGAAGTTTGAACTCGGAGGCGGGGTAGAACGTGATTCTTTAATAAAACTTTTATACGGGAAGGATAATGTTGAGGTACGTTCGAGATGTGTGTACTCGTATTTCTACATTCAAATGCTTCCGTTAAGATTAAATTGTGTAATAAGATATTAAATTTACGATTTATTAAACACATGCGTCTTGTCCTCACATCTTAAAGTTGCAAAAGTACTTGATGATTTGGATGCTAGGGAAAAAATATTTTAATTTGATTATTTTTCTAATATATTGTTTTATGTATTTTACCTATCTACTGTACACACGCATACATACTCGTATATACTATCACGACGTGTCCATTATGTAGTATACATGATCTTCACACCTTTCTATCCATCCACACTGCTCTCGCCTCGTTCACATCCATACATCTCGTAGATACATTCCTGTTTTTCTTATTTTTTACCTTCCCTTCAAATAAAATTTCGTCAACTCTGTCCTTCCACTCGAGCTATCTCTTCCTCGCTCTCCACTCATTCCAGACAAATATGTTTGATCCACAAGTCTTTCGTAACTCATTCTCTCAACATAGGTAAACCATCCTACGATTCCTTCCTTAACTATATAATACATGTTATATATAAATATTTCTATCAAACAGTTGTCTTTTATTTGGTCATTCTTTACTGTATCAAACATTGTAGTTTCTACCGCATTTATTCTGCTCTTATCACTTCCTTTCATCTAGGTTGGTACTAGCACATCACATTGAACGATCATTTTTGAAGATTTTGCGATTAATTTATATAAGTGCATCATAAATCTCGTTACCTGCAGCATTACGCTTTTCAATATCGTTCTACATCACTAAAATATGCTCCCCAAATAGCTGAATTCTTTAACTTGTTCTAATCTTTCATTTTTTACCCGTACATCGCAATTATTCATGGAGTAGACCTTTTCAATAACCATTACTTTCGATTTATTATCATTCTCAATTTTATTCTAAACACTTTATTTTCATTATCTTTATCAACATTTTTCTGCTAAATAGACGTTTTATTCATTTTAAAAACTTTTTCTTAAATATTTATATTTTTTTATTATTTCAAACCAAATGAGTGTAATGCGATGCTATGCTAGCAGGCATAGCATCGCATGATACTCAAAGAACCAGTAACTCATCGATTGAAGGACAAAACAAACAACTCACATCCAACAATATAACATAAATAAGTCTATGTTCTTGGTGTCTATCCTTCTGTCGGTGTCGTCGCTATACTTTTCTCACTTCAGATGGACTCTCTGTGGACATATCTTTCATCAAAATATGACTAAATCCAAAATTCTTACCACTATACTATTGCACTGTAAGTGAACCTTATACTTTTCTAGATACAGATTGGGTATAGAAGGGACAATTGTATATCCATATGAAGTCAAAAAACAGGTTCCTCATCACATCACAATAGCTCGAACAAATTAAAATACGATGAATGGGATATTAAAATAAACATTTTACTTCACTTTTTTATTCAAATTTGCGTCCTCAAAAAGAGAGGAAAGAAATCTTATCAAGTAGAATTAATTGAAAAATCCTTCAGTGTGCAGCGAGCAGAACAATACATAGTAATGTTTTAAAGCCTTGCTACCTATTAAACAAATTCATGCTACAAAATACAATAAAATATTCCATTTCAAGCTTGTTTCTCAAATACGACCTCGTTCTTAATATGGAAAATATAAATCTTTACTAAAACCCAACTTATTCGCATTTATTAATTATTGTCAACTATTCACAACAATTTGAAACCTTCAATAATAGGTACTTGAACTAAGCATAATTTTATCTTTGCCTAATACTTCACCAAATGTAGAACCGAGCCACCCAGTTCTAAATCGAAAATGCTCGGTAGTCACTAACGAACAAATAAGAGTATGTTATATATAAAATAGGCCCGCAATTTCTTCATTTATTTAAAAAAATTATAAGCCTACGTACATCTTATGCAAGCAAAATATTTAACTAGTAAAATGATTATGTCACTGTTAAATTATTTAAAAAAAATACAAAGTATCGTGATGTGTCCTCAATCATTTCAGAATAGGTAAAATATATTGCTATCTAGACCGGAACCATATATTGAAACAAAAATATTGCATAAAGGTATCCAAAAAGACACGAAAAATTTCATGGTTTTATAAGGTTCTGAACACACATCTAATTTACATTATTGTGTTTTTCTTATGTATTTTGTATCTTGTTATTATATTTTGTATCTTGTATACTATACTTCGAAATGTTATCGTGACTGGCAGCTATCGCCAAGGTAAGCCAACACTTTAAATGGCAACACTGATCAGGTATGAGCGTTGCACACTGTGTTTACTAGGGTAAAAACAGAAATGTGGAAACCATCAAGGGAGGCCTTTACTCAGAGTGATATATTATACTTATATATAAGTCACTTGAACAAATGCAGAAAATTTTACAAATAAGACTTCGGTTTAACTTGTTGATTATACAAAAGAATCTTTTGTTTTTTAACCTCTAAAAATATGAGCACAAATGTTGACATTAGAGACAACGATTTGGGGAAACTTGGTTGCTAGCTAAAGTGTTTTGTTTGATTAGTTGTTCAAGAAATTGCATATTTATTTTTCAGCACTATACTTCAGCGAGTTTTTTATTTACTCTGCATAGCGCATTACAGCTAGCAAATATTGGTTCCAGTAGATTAAACACTTTTTTTATTTTAATATCCGGTAGGTACCTTTGTTCTTTCATATTTTTTTCGAAATATTCTTGCATATACAATGTTTTACAGGAAACCTGCTTATAAGACCTCGATCTACCAATGTTTATAATAAATTTAACGAATTTAATTTTACCTTTATAAAAAATTTATGCCTGAATGAAGTCCAGCTCAGTATGAAAATATTGAAACACAAAAACCAAAGAATGATCTCTGATAAACACGTGATAGCCTTGAATAAATAGAAATCTATTTTTTTTTATTTAAAGTTAATCTAGCTCTTTATATTGATATAAAGTTATGGATGGTAATGAATAGTTAGGTATTTGTTTTTCAAAAGATAAAACGTGTTAAATATTATTCCCAATATCTTCGCTAGGGGTTACTGTATACAACGAAAATGTAATATTATAATACGATACAATACATATTCATTTCGATACAATACATATTCAGCATTCTTCATATTATAAAAAATCATCAAAAAAACATATTAAATATTTTGCGAATATTTTATCAAATAAATTTGATAGATTTACGCTTCATTCCATAACGGCAATTTGTTTTAAAAAGGAAAGAAAAGAAAGAAAAAAAATGACAAAGTCACCTTAGAATAAATAAACAAAAAAACACTTTAGCCCAAAATTATAAATATTGGGATTTGTCTTTTTTACAACTGGTTTTTTTGTGATTAAGAAACATCTAAACCGGTACAAAAACAGCTATAAATTTTACTTCTACAGAAATCAACAGACAAAAAATACTGGTTATGTTACGTCTTTCGTAACTCCAGCTTAACGATAATTTTTTGCCTTTATTTTTTAGTCATTTAATGACTAAGTCTAAAGGTGTTCGATAATATGTTTTTCAAATTCCATAAAATCAATTTCAAAATAATAATTTATTGCTGTGGTAAACCATCTTCATTTTTACATAAAATATGTTCCTTCAACTTTTTAATGGATTTTTTACTGATCAAGAAATCAAGTCTTCCTGCAAAAAAATCGAACCAGAATTAAATATTTTTTAGATGTAATCGTAAAAATACATGTGTCAAAGGTACTAAGAAAATACGAAAAAGTTATTATTCTTGCAGAAGTAGACGTAGGAAACTGTTGATTCATATCACCGTTTTAAGTAAGAGTTCATAACATATTACTTGGTATATTCTTACTTTCACTTCGTTACAATAATTTCACTTCATTCTCACTTTCAATCAAATTGAAATTGTCACCTGAGACGAATAAGAAATAATTGCTATCACAACTTCATATGACAAATGTATACTTTTGGTCGTGTGATTTGCACATATTATATTTTCCTACATAAAGATAATTTTTGTAGATACAATACGATAATCAATCCCTTGTGATCGATACATCCTGAGAATGGTAGACGTGTGTGCATATATTGGTGTTTATATGCAAGCTGTTGCACTTCAATCTCGGTAGATCAAACGCGAAGTTCCAATGGTAAGGGGATCAAAGTTCCAAGACGATCGGCAGGTTTGATCTGATTTTTCCATTAGGCAAATTTTCTTTTTTACATTAATTACATTTATATACAACCCAAAGTTGCGCTACGAGTATTAAAATGTATGATGTTTAACATATAGTATGTTAGGGAAAATAGATAAATTCAGATGCAAACGGTCTACGAGTAAAATCAATCCGGAAAAGAATACGCTAGGAATAGAACCTGGAGCACTCGCTTACTTTGCGTGAATGCACTTGGCGTGAACAGTGAGATCTCATGTGCGTACTAATTAACCATTTTTTAATTATCTGTTATATCTACGAAAAAGTACATTAGTAGACAGCTTGTTCGTTTGTTATTATATTTTTACGCACTTGCACAATGATAATTATTTAATATTCAGTATTGTTACCATTTCTAATTATTGAGTTAATAATGATTTTCTGGTTCATTATTTTATTAGATAACGAAGCATTTTAGTCCTGATTTTTTTAAACATTTTTTGTATTGCCGATAATTTTTTCAAACTTTTTAGCGCTGTTTTTTTGCATAATCTAACAGGGAAATTGAATTATTATACATATGTATGGATGTATCCATTGGCCTGGTATTTAAATCATTGAATCACATGAAAAGTAATAGGAGATTTTGATGTTGCTGTTTTAAGAAAATGGCCTACCACGTTTAATTTTTTTTATTACCATTTACTTATTTTCTTGATAAAAAATTAGTTAAACTATAATTTTAAATTAATAGAATATATTTCCTGTCTTTATTCGTTTTGCTTAAATTGATCTCGTAAATATATACTAATGTATACTTTTAAAACATGTAAGTTTAAAATATATCTTAGCTTGAATGCACTTATTTTCATATCAATAACCTTAGCAAATCAGGGTGGAATAAATCAAAGCTTTGTAACCTTGACCCCATCGGCATTACTACTGAATACAAATTTAAATAAGTCGAGTTTAAGAACCGTCTATGTATATATGTAAATTTATTCACCGCACATTTCATTTCGTTATTATACTCCAAATCAACGTGATTATGTTTTTAATTCATCATAAATAATCGGTTATTCTGAGTTTTGCGTTATTAAATATCAAACAACTAATTATCACACAACTTGCAGTTTTTTTTATCAAAATATTCTGTTTGTGTCAACATTTGTTTATACTAATGCGAATTCATTCACATGGACGATTAACTGTTAACAAACAGAATTTGTAAGTCATAAATTTAACTACATAGTAAAAGACATTTTTTTATCATAATTTATGTTATATTTAATCATTATAGACAATTCAATTATTTGGACGGCATTAAACACGAATTTCTGAATCAGTTTAAGCACTTCTATGCGGAGATGGCTGAAGCTTGAAATGGTCGACAGATTATTAAACTTCCACCTTAGATGTTTCTAGTTCAATTCCCGGTGTAATCATGATCAATGCAAAAAAAACGTCTTTCACATAGACTTTTTGACATATTTCCAGTAGGTTATAAGATATTTCCATATGGAAATGAACCCGCCAAGTTGCACCGTGTACAGCGGAAGTGTTAAACAATACAATAAAGTCAACTGATAAGACACTAGGAATAACTTTGAAAGTAGGTATAAAGAGAAACTTGAGAACAGGAAGCGGTAGAAAATACTGTAAATCGTAGATTAAGACAAGTTGATTATTGTAAGTCAAAATCTTACTTTTTAAAATCTAAAACAACAAACATGGTGTAAATACAGCAATTTGTTTGTATGTATCTTCTTCCACAAGATAACTGAACCGACAATGACCCTTTAGTTGTCCAGGCAAATAGATAGAAATCCGTCAAAAGCATGCATTGTCTTGTCTCCTCGATGTGATTAGTAATAATATGGATGTGAGGAACACAGTCTGCATTTTTTTAAAGAATAGATATGACCAAGGTCATAGGTATCCTTATATCGCCAAACACTTGGCTGAAAAAATATCTGTGTCGTTCGAATCAGCGACCTTCCGCGCAGAAGTTCAGTGCGTTACTGCGCTAGATCATGAACCTCATTTTAAATTTAGTGATTGTTGCTCATGATCCACAAAATGCCAAACCAAATTCTTTCAGTCGTCCAACCTCGCCAGCAAGACGCCCCAGTCAACTTCAGCACAAGAAACTCTATGCTTATAATCGGTTGCAATTTTTTTTTATTAGAAAAATACCATAATTTCACCTATCCGATAAGGAGTCTGCAGCCCGCTGGGCTGAGAATTCCAACATATTCATCATCGAACCGGCCAATGGCTGCTTTTTTTCGTGACATAATTTGACTTGGATTTCATTAAAGTTTATTTTTAATTATTAAAATAGGCGGAAAATATTTTCAGTATAGAGCACTATAAAAACGAAGTTGTTTTTTTTATTATTTATCCTCATTAATATTCAAATATTGTTTTGAGGTCAAATATTCACAATTACAAAATGCTAGTGTCGTGAAGTACTAATATTATTTTTTTTTAAATCACATAAAAAATGAGGCATAAAATTTTGTCCATTGATTCTACAATTTATTGAAAATTGCACGTAAATTTATTTATATGAAAATTGTACTTGAATACATTTTTGTGGTCCTAAAAACATGTTTCCTTATATTGGAGAAATAGTGTACAAAGAAATAAAGTTTTAAATCTTAAACGGGTAATACTTGTCTAAAAACTGAACACCAATCGGGCTTAACACGGAGTACCCGCTCAATCACTGGAAGATTCAATATTTACAGTTAAGTATATTAAGCTATTAACAACTCATTTGAACCTTTTGTTGACTAACAACAACAAAAAAAAAATATATTTTAAGAGAATATTCTATCTTCTGTTCTTTCTATACTTTGGTTGTACGAATAACAAGTTACAAAAAAAATGCTGGAAAGATACATGTAAGTAAAATAAATTTCACAATAATAGATCAATTAGTAACATTCCAGTTTATGTTTTGGATTGAAATTTTCAGAGTTATACCATGACTAACATTTGAATAAAAAATTTTTTTTTAAGAAGTTAGCGTATTCAAAGTTATTGTATAATACGAGTATTACACTTAAATACAGTACTAGTGAGATTGTTTACAGTATAACCTGAAATATTATAAAAATATGTGTTGGTTCCAATAGGAATCGAACCCATAATTTAAATTTGAAACATATATTGTGTCAAATTTAATCATGTTTTATTTTGTTCCGATGTTCATATTTTTGTAATAATTAATACTCGTATATTTATGGCAGCAAATTAACACCTTGAATGTAAAAAATGTAGAAAAACATGATTTTGTCTCAAAGGGTACAATATGTTGACTATGTTGACTAAATACAAAGATTAACACTACCAAAAAATATGTCTTTTGAAATATCATTCTGTAAATTGTATTGTAGTAGGAATAGGAATATCGTTATTGTGATCGAATTATTTAATATTGTAATATATAGTTTTCTTGATCGTCAATGATCGTCTCAAAGATAACTGTTTATTAAAATTAAATGCTACTAGTAAATGGAAGACAGGAATCTTAAGATGGTTTGGTCACATTAAGAGAATGAGTTGCAAAAAACTTACATAACAAACTTAACTAACACAAATTAATGGAGAGCGTGGAAGGAATAAAAATATATTGTTGATATTGGAGAAATTTAAACTGAAAATATGAAAAAGTAAGAATAATAGATCAGCATATTTGACGAAATAGTCTATGAGGCTAAATCTATGTGCGTGTACATAATGTGGAGATCTATACTATTTGCCTACCACAAAAGTGATGTGACCTGACGGTATATACGTAAGCATGTGAAAAAATTAACACTGTGTTTTTTTTACATGAGAACATAGACACGAATATATACGAGTAAATATAAATACAAAAATATAGACATAATTATATAATATATACAAATGTATAGAAAAATATTAGCTACAAAAACGTCCCCACCTCCGCATAACAACAATCAGCGGATCTAGAAACACTGTATCTAAGTTCTAAGTTATTGGCCAAACATTGTCTATTAGTTGATACTTTTCTAGATTCCTCCTATTCTTTTTTATCACAAAAAAGAAACACACGTTTCCTTATTTATTGCGAACATAACATTTTATTGTTATTAGAATGGGTTTAGTTAGATATTGGAACCTGTCGCCGTAGAACGGGTCACATTCCTACAGTTCCGGTTTTGTAGAATCGATGATACTTTTACATAGTTGTGATACTTGTTTAACTACAATAGAAATTGGACAAGAGGAAGATGTCTTCGTAATATTATTCGTCCTCTGTTTTATTTCAATATTAAAAATAATAAAATTGTATATTTTTTCTTCGAGTTGAATTTGTATCATTTTTACTATCATAACCCTTTGACGTTAGCGGAGATTGTTTTTGTTATTGAAATATGGAAATATAGAAGCAACCGTGATATTTATATGGTTCTTAAATATCAAGTATTCAATTAATATGTGCTCCCGGTAATGGCATATGAGTAAAATATATGGTCATTGACGGCCGAAGTTCCATACAGAAATTTCAATCAACTAAAAATGTATACATGGAATGAGGAGATACGAAATATGAAATACGTGAATTTGACAGCAAATCTCAGTAAAATATGTAAAAGAGGAACGAAGGAAAATCACGTAGGGGTTTACAGGGCACGTTGCAAGAATGACGGACCATAGGCGGACTTACAAAGTGCAATTAAATAATTATAAAATTCAAGGGTCAAACCATTAAATTGATAATGTTATTCAAATGTTGTGTAATAATACACATGTTTTTACTTCACTCTTGAAACTGCACGAGAGATCAACATATGTCTCATTTTAATTTGGACCTAGAACCCATTTTTTAAATCAATTTTCCGTACCTGTTATAATCGGGATCAAATCGAAGGTTATGGTAACACTTGTCAGTGTTCATGTACTCGTACTTAAACATCTCTGATGTTTTGGAACATTTATAATTTTATTTATTTTTTATAAAACATCAACTTCATTAGTTGCACTTGTATGAGGATTTATTTGAATTTTGTATTGATATTCAAACTTAATATTAATTTTAGAAAATTTCTCTGCAAAAAAGATATATTCATAAGATTATATAAGAAATCGTAGTGCGTAGTCAACAACTTCAAGTAATTCAACTATAATGAACTGGTTAAAGATAAAATTAAAACGAACTGATTTAAAATACATGTATGTAAGGGACTCGATGAATTGGGTCCTACCCCATAGACCCGTGTTATACGAAGTATAAAGTGGGAAGACGAAGATATTGGCAGGCTTGACCTAACGTGGGAAGACAAAGATATTTGCAGACTTGACCGTACGTGGGAGGACGAAGAGATTTGCAGACTTGGCATAACGTGAGAGGACTAAGAGATTTGCAGACTTAGCCTAACATGGGATGGCGAAGAAATTTGTAGACTCTACCTAACTTTAGAGGACGTAGAAATTTGTAGATTTGGTCTAACGTGAGAGGACAAAGAAGTTTGCAGACTTGGTCTAACGTGGGAGCACGAAGAGGTTTGAAGACTAGGCCTAACGTGGGAGGACGAAGAGAGCCAGACTATTGACCGTACTTAATGGAGACGTTTTGTTGCATCCGTGTGTTCCTGATGAAACGTATAAATCACGATGCTTACAATTGACATTCTGTGTCAATTGATAATATTATACTTTTTATTAAATGCTAAAAATATAATTTTTTATGTGTTATCACTGTTTCAAGAAAAGTGGATTTTATAAAAATCATTTGCTCTACATTTTTTGTACGTTTACTTTTGAAAGAATATTCACGGAACTAAAACGGCATTTTTAATGTCATTTAATTAAGTTAATTTTAATATTTGTCACTTCGGAATACAAATATATTATTTTCCTAATTACAATACGCAACACTTCCGACAGCCTCCATTGGAAGAATATTTGACTCCTAATCCATGTATTTCAGCTTCGATTCCCGACGGAACCATTAAAAATGGGTACAAGTCTGATTTTTCACACTAGTGTGAAAATTGAACCCTGAACGCTAGATCCTTGTGTAATTAATCACAATTACTATTAGAAAACTGGTATCAAAAATTTCCTTGGAAATGATTTTCGTACCAAAAATTCCCAGATCAGTCATTTACATATACGAGTATATGTAACTCCATTATGACTTTTAAATATTCTGGATAAATGACTTATTCGTACATGTATCAAGATAAATATAAAAATACAATTTTTTAATTCGAACTCAACAAAACTGCTTATTTTTTTTATCCATATGGCCGTTCTCTATTTAGGTACGATATAACGACTTGACTAATATTAATTTATTATGACGATTATTTTTCATTGGTTATTTTATGACTTCGCAAATTTATTGCCTAGTAGCAATATCTTTCAACCGACCATAAATACTGTTAATTAAAATTGAAAAATAATTAGTTATGTATAGATAAAATGACATGTCGTTATGGAAAAAAAACACGACTAGATAATAGTAAGAGAAAGGAGTGTCTAACTAGGAAGTATTAATTGGAAAATTCATAAGAGTGGAAATTTACCCTTATTAGGAAACTTCTGGCATTTATATGCATGATGTTAATTTCTTAATTGGTATATTTTTTAATCAGTTACCGTAATAAGTTTACTTTTTAGCCCTCAGATGAATATTGTTTGCTAATTTTTTGTCGCTAATTTGATGCAGTGACTACTAAAACGTCTTAAGGTGGGACAGGACTATCTTCACCCATAAAAACTTCTTGGTCTTGTTCTAGACAACTTGATTTGAACATTTCTGGACTCGTATGTTTTCAATTCAGCTAGACTAGGTTAGGCTGACATACGAGTATGTTAGTCATAAGTATTGTCATTTAGTTCACTTCTCAAAAGTCTACATTAGCTCAAGTGTCGCAAACAGATTTCTTTCAAACTTTGGCTCTTTGTATTCAAATCACTTAATGGGGTGTCCCCATTGTATTTTTCGAATCTGTGTCTAAGGGATATTTTTTCGGAGAGGAGTAGAAATTTGAGGTTCATTTAATATTCATCGAAATAATTGATTGCTTCGAATCGATCTAATAGGGCGGGATATGTGAAAGGGTTTCTACCGTGGCTATTCCAGTAGCGTGAAGTGATCTCTGTCTAAGTATTAGGCCTCAGCCACACAGGTAGGAGCCTCGCTTGGTGCTTAGAGCTACGCTAACGTAGCGTGGCGCGAAGCGTGCAGTGCGGCCATTGCGATAGTATGGGGTGCGTTGGTTCGCTAGGATATGTCACCCAGCTCGCAGTGTAGCTCTAATCACCGAGGCTCCTACCTGTGTGGCCGAGGCCATAGAGATATGAGTGGCATGTGCAGCTTTAGAAAGCACTTGACGATAAACATTTTGGGAGAGGTTTATCAAAATTTATGATTAAATATTAAAACTACACTTCACCTTAAATCGAATGTGTTATTATCCCATATCTTAAGATATACAAAGATTTCATTGTGGTTCGACTCCCCTTGTTACGTTTTCTGCGGTTCTCTTACCAAATATGTTGTTCTACTCATATGCAGATGCGGAAAAGTATTATACTTTATCTCATGGCGCAGCAACCACTTTAATTTCCTTGCACTCAATTTATGTATATTAATTTTGTTATATTTTTAATCCGTCAATTATACGAGTGGGTTCGAATACATGAATCTCGAACAGTGGGTTCGAATACATGAATCAGACAGCAATCCCGAAGTATAACCCACTTGAGAAGAATCTGCTCTCTAAACGGCACTGTATAAATTTTAGTTTTATTATTAATATTATTTCTAAGTACTTTTGAATCTCTTAGTACTTTTGAGATGTATTCGAATATTTTAAAAAGCATTGTCAACATGCCTTAAAAAACTTTAAAATATCATATCCTAATTTTAATTTATAAATGTATTTTTTTATTTGTAAATATAGTTTGGAACCCAATACTTGGTCCAGAAATCTGAGGACACAAAAACAAGAGTTGTCAATCTTACTTTTGCGTTGTCAATCTTACCTTCCGAGCACATTCAGTGCCAGTTATGTGTCCAGATCGACTGGGGTCAGTTATCAAAACTGTGCTCGACGAAATGCTAAATAGAAGACGAACCTTGGTAAGAACTAAATAGCAATCAATACATGGACAATGTGCTGGTGATTTAGAATAGCTAGGAGAAAAAGCAGGATGGGAGCAATATTTACCAGCCTTGTTATGGAAACTAATACTCCGGTAGAGTTGTGTTTAAATGAAATTTTTGAAATTTAAAAAACGAACGTTTTTGTATTCAAACTATGTAACAAAAAAACTGAAAAAAATGTTTGTTTTCTTTTTTAATAAACTTATAGCCCACTAAATGATTTTTCATATTAGATTTATAAACAAAATATGACTAAAGAAATTTTAATAGCGGCCAATAGAGTTTATGGCACAATCAAACCTCAGCATACAAACACCTGTACTCGACCCGGCTGAGTTATTCTATCAACAAATAATTTAGGTGCTACCAAATCCCGTTTACTGACTACTGATCACTATTCTCTCTTCAGATAACGTACCTACGTTAAACACTACATATACTTAGAGGAAGGCTATCCTTTTTACCACATTATTTTATATTTGTTCATATGAACTTAAAGGAAAAATGTACATTACTTGTATGAATATTATTTATCATATTAAAAAAATAAATGTTTGATAATTCACGCTTGTTTACTTATGTTGCAACTTAAAATATTTTTTTTCCTGATTATATTTTTTATTTTCTTTCAAATCAGTGACACAACTCCTATAATTCTCTGTTGGGCGTAATATAAAAAAAATATCAAAAACATATATTTCCAGTTTCAGATATTTGAGAAATCACTATGACTTTGTAGAAATACAAATTTACAGACAAAATATGTTGTAGATAAAAAAATTTAAGAATAAAAGATTAAGGTTAAAAATTTATGTACTTTCGATATTTCAAATTAACCATAAATTTTGCTTTTAGGACTCGATCCATTTTACAAATACGTCTCCAGTTACACTGACAACTTCTTAATCCTTGAAAAGGTAATTTTATCATGTTTGGAAATGACATTTTTTTGGAAAAAGTGCCGTTAAATCATTAAAATATTAAATAAAAGCAGTATTTTCATTTTCCAAATCGATGCGCACTTTTAAAAACGTTAGTTACGAAAAATGTTGAGCAAAATTTCATTCGTTTAACAAATGTTTTTTATTAAGACACACACGCAAAATCTTAAATAGATCATATTGTATCACACACACTTTGAATGCAATAAAACTTCACAGGTTTATTGCCATGTAGCAATACTTTTCAACTAACCAAAATGATGTTAAAGAAAATTGAAAGCTTGACCGGAACTGATTTTTTAATTAGGGTAGAGGAAAAATTTCGTTACTTTAACATTAATTAATTATTCCATAAGATTTTTATAAACTAGTGTTTGTTAGAAGTTGAAACTAAAGTAAGTAAATGGAAGATAATTGAAGTTACCGATAATATTTGTTCAGGAAAATTAAATTTAGCAAATACCTTGAACAAACTAACAATTCATCTGAATTATTTAATACTATCCTATTCTCAAAGCAGTTTTGGTCTAATGATAAAACCGTTGTTGAAAATCATGCATTTTGAGTCACTAAACTTTACTGTTGTCAAAGCATCGACTTCTAACAAAAACCGAGAATTTATAATAAATAATTCGTTTTACTTTTCTTCGGTGACTTTATGACCTCCTTAAATTTGTTTTTATTTGTATAAAGCGATTAATAATACGCAAATATTATTAATCGTTCTTCAATAAATCAGCTTTTTTTCAATAAATTCACAAGAGACACTCCACTTCTCATTATACACACAATCAAATTAAATATGATAAGCAATACAATATTTTTTTAGCTTCCCTGGCGAAGATCTCGTAAAAAGAGCACAAGCGTCGCATTAATTAACTGAAAATACCCGTAACTATCTATGCTAAGAAAGAAAATATTTATTAATACTATCCCTTGTTCAATAGCTCATTAAGAAAATTCTCGCGTTAGCCGACAACAGGCCGATCGACTATAAATGGCAAGTACATTGGACAAAGTGTGACGAACCTTTAAAAAACAATGATGGAGTTGCCTGAATATTTTCCTACCGCGGTAGAATGGTGCACTGTAAATAAGATTAGATGACGTGTGGGCCGCCCTGCATATAATATTAACAAGTGGGGTCTAACGGAGTCACTTGCGGAGAGATCCAAACCATGGACCAAATCGTTGAGAGCAGATCACTGTATGCGTTCAGGAGTTGCACAAAGGGACACTTAGGGCTATGATCTTGCTAAATAGGACACATTACGTGTGAGTAGAGGATGTTAAAAAAATGCGAAAAATACTTTGTCATGTTCGATAGGTAAAATTGGATATTTTTTTCTTAAATTCACCCATGAAATCGTTAATGGTAGTCAAGTGTTTTTGTAATATTGTGTCAAAGAAAAACTCGAACCAAAAAATCATATAAACGTACATACAATACAAAATATCTCGTAGGGTTCGATTCCTCTCAATAGAACCGATATATCTCAGTGACCGATCT
>OX463838.1:44258698-44326993 GCA_949825065.1 Odontocerum albicorne
ATCATTCATAAATACAGGCGAACCTCGACTTTCGCACATTCGACTTTCGCACAATTCGCTATTTCGCACATTTTTTAAAAATAGTTTTTTAATTATTTTTTTCCCGAAATAATGCAAAAATGTTTTGTTTCCCTGTTGCACCATGAAACGCTTATGAGCCCAGTCCGCACTGTGAAAAGTGTTATGTCCTGTTCGCACATATGTTCGCACATATGCATTAACATACGAGAGCGAGCGAATCAAACGCATGCATTTGAATTTACTAATTTGTACACACTCCCGTCTGATCTCGACAGGTTCAGTCTTGCGTTAGCATACGCACAGATGAATTGTTCTGCGAGTTTTGTTTCAAATATTACGTACCCGTTTTAACATAATTTATTTTGGGAGAAGTTGTACAGTAGTAATATTAAATAAATTATTTTGTTTAAAAAATTAAAAAAATAAAAAAATTTTAACATGAGTGAGAAACGAAAAAACTGTGAAGTAAATATAGCTAAAAAAAACCAAGAACCCATAAACTTCATACAATCGAAACGAAGATGGATATAATAAAACGATCTGAAAATGGAGAGTCGTTTGCTTCAATTGGCCGATCGTATGATATAAACAGGTCTACGATATGTTCGATATTAAAGAATAAAAATAAAATTAAGGAATATGTAAAAAATTGTGGAAATATATCATCAAAAATTGTTTCCAAAAAGCACGGCATAGTAATGGATGAAATGGAGAAATCTTTGATGTATTGGATTAGTGACCAAAATCAAAAAGACGTACCTCTGAGTACTTCGGAGATTCAAGCTAGGGCTATTAGCTTGCATAATGATTGGAAGGCTAGACTAAAAAATGATTCTGACACGGTGTTTCATGCAAGTAACGGCTGGTTTTCAAATTTTAAAACAAGGTATTCTTTACGCAATATTAAATTCACCGGAGAATCAGCCGATGCGGATAAAGATGCTGCAAAAGACTTTATTCCGTCACTGTCCAAAATTATTGAAGATGGAGAATATACCTCTAGTCAAATATTCAATGTAGATGAGACTGGTTTATTTTGGAAGAAGATGCCTAATCGTACATTCTTATCAAAGGATGAATCAGTTGCGCCTGGCCATAAACCTTCTAAAAACCGATTGACATTGCTTCTTGGTGGAAATTTAGCTGGTGATTTAAAATTGAAGCCATTGTTAGTTTATCAAGCAGAAAATCCTAGAGCATTGAAAGGGAAAGATAAAAAATTGCTTCCAGTCATTTGGAAATCCAATAAAAAAGCCTGGGTTACCGCTTTAATATTTAAAGATTGGTTTACTTCACATTTTGTACCAGCAGTAAAACATTATTGTGAAGTTAATAATTTACCATTTAAAGCATTATTAATCTTAGATAATGCTCCAGGACACCCAAAATCTCTACAAAATGTATACCCAGAAATCAATGTAGTGTTTCTTCCCCCCAATACTACGTGTCTCATACAACCCATGGACCAAACGGTGATAGCTACGTTTAAACGATATTATATGCGGTCGATCATGAATCAGGCCATCAAGGCAACTGAAATGGAAGGTAGGCCCACAATAATAGATTTCTGGAAAAATTATAACATATGGAATGCAATAAATAATATTGGAGATGCATGGGCTGAAATAAAAGAGTCAACAATGAATGGTTCGTGGAAGCAACTATGCCCACAGATGATGAGTGATTTTCAAAATTTTGATGATACCCCAGAAACCATAACTCTTGAAATAGTTCACCTGATGAATGAACTAAGCCTTGAAGTCAATAGCGAAGATGTTAATGAATTGATAGAATCACATTCTGAACCATTGTCAAATGAATTTCTTATGGATCGTCACGAGAATGAAAATTCTAGTTCATACGTACAAAACGAAAGTGAGGAAGAAGAACCAGAAGAAATACCCAATACCTTAACATAAAAAAACTTGAACGAAGCTTTAACACATATTGAGAAATTTTTAAATATTATAGAAGAATGTGACCCAAATGGAGAACGCATATCTAAAGTGCGTAGGGAGATCCATAATAGCACTGCGTGTTACAGAACTCTCTATGAAGAAAAGAAAAAAAATAATAAAATACAAAAAACTCTTGACAATTTCGTTAAAAAAATATAATTTCAATTTAATATGTACTGAGTAATTTTTGACAAATAAAATTTTTGAAGTATATACAATCTTTGGTGTTTTTTTTCTTCCCTCTACTTTCGAACATTTAACTTTCGCACACATTTTCAGGAACCAATTATGTGCGAAAGTCGAGGTTCGCCTGTAGTGCATTATAATACATATACACGAAAGTTAAAATCAACAGTGACTGCTAAGGAAACGGAAAAGTCCTTCAGTGATATGAATTGTCAACGGAACAACTATTATTCTATTTAAATGTGTCATAAAGTCTATTTATTGTTCATTGTAGGCAATATGTATGATTCCCACATGAACTTTGATGTGTACTATTTTGAACAATCTAATCTTACCGAGTTGTTAATGTAAAATGGCACCGAAACGGTGGCACCCCACGCTGTTAAGTCTTTAACACACCTGTGCAGTATTAGGCTTTTGATCAGGCATTATCTAGCTCAATACTTTGGCACTATTAGGCTGCCTTGAATTTGCTCACTTGTCAATTTTAAGTAATGTGATTTATCAAGTCGATATGAAGTATTTCAGAACGGGCCCAGTATATACATATATACAAGTATCGATACAGCAAACCGGTGCTAGGCTGGCAACGATTGCGACACGAGGAATTACGATGTTGTGGTATTTGTCAAATAATGTATTTACACCCACCTGGCCGGGCAGCTGACAACTGCTGGCGACAACATGGCGACTGAGACTGCCTGTCGATTCCTAGCCGATGTCAAACCTCTTTTTCCAATTAAATTAACGCTGCGATCTAAGTAAGATGTCAAGTGGTCCGAGAAATATAGTAAGTCGATCGGATATAATTCGAAATAATTTTGATACCAATTTGTGTGACCCTCACTTTCGTATCGTTGATCTATCGATATACACGTAAGTACACTCTGACCAATACCTTCAATTCAAGATTATTGTCATTATTTTAGCCAGGCGTATATCATTAAATTGAAGGATATGCCAATTAGGCACGCGCCAAATTAAAATTATGAACTCGCCTTTAATACACGGCTTTGGAATTATATTCGTGGCTCAATCATGTGTGCTTTATCCTTATCAATTTGTTAAAAAAACTTAAGAAGTACTTTTTATCTCAAAAGATTAATTGTCCCTCACTCCTTTACAATTTCCATCATTATCCCTATTTTTCTTGAGATTTATATTCCGTTTTAATTTTGGTTATATTTACTTAAATATTATTTAATTTACTAAATTAAAGTCACGGACATGGATGGCGATAATTATTTTGAAAAAAAGAAGGTTAATTGAAAAAAAATATTTTTAAAACAATAAATTTGCCATATACTCGTAGATGTATTTAAATGAAAGTGTAAACATATAAAAAGAATTGGAGATATCAAATGAAACAGTTTTACAAGGAAGAACTCTGGCCGAAAATTAATCTAAATGAATCAGCCTGCCAATATTTATACCTGACATACTCTGGTTACTTACTACTTTATAAATGCCAACTGTTAAAACTGGGCATTTTCTTAAAAGCAAAGTGAAAGAAAGTCTAATGACCAAATGAATCAAAACAAATCCCTTTCGATAATACAATATTAAACAGGTAATAACAAAGGTAACCAAACATTGTCCCAAGATGCTTTCAAAGGAATAAAGAAAGTCTAATGACCAAATGAATCAACACAAATCCCTTTCGATAATACAATATTAAGCAGGTAATAACAAACGTACCCAAACATTGTCCCAAGATGCTTTCAAAGGAATAAAGAAAGTCTAATGACCAAATGAATCAATACAAATCCCTTTCGATAATACAATATTAAGCAGGTAATAACAAACGTAACCAAACATTGTCCCAAGATGCTTTCAAAGGAATAAAGAAAGTATTTAAAATGACCAACTTTCGATAGGAGTCGACAGCAAAAAATGAAGAAACATTACAAATATCCCACAAACTTAACCATAGTTCAATACGTATAAAACTGAAACAATGGTGGCCGGGAATTATTAATGAGTGTAATACCTACAGCTGTTAGAATTTCCGGAAGGTGCTTTGTGGCAACAATATCTAAATATATTGAATCATCTAACAGACTTGTGCTTAAATTAACCTTTTAGGTTGGATACAGTGATAGAGCATTTAGTTTTGCTGAACCACTGTCATGAAATGGGTTCCGCCGAAGGCAGTATTATTAGATTTGTTTTCACGTTGGTGGATACTTGACTTATGATAAAATAATTGTTCATTTAAAAAAATCCAACTAATCATTTATCATCAAAAACATCTTATCGTTGTCTACAATAATAAATGTTTTTTTTTAATATTTCTATGTATTTTAAATGTATATCTATTAATATATGTTATTTAGTAACGATGTCAGATGACATTAAACCCGCCAAGTTGTACTTTATACAAGGAAACCTATGTGACCTAGTAAGTAAGATTCCTGTCTGCCAGTCCGGGAGTTGCGGGTTCAATTCCTGTAGGAAACCAGAGGAAAAAAACAATTCATCTCTGGTTGTCACTTAAAACATCTTTATGTTCTTTCTTTTTAGTTAAAAGATATTGCCATATAGTAATATACCTACCAGGTGGCTCCGTTAATACGAAAGCAAAATATATTACAATACAGTATTTAATTTTAAATAAACATTAAAATATTTACAATAGTTTATGCGAGTTTTCGTCGTAAAAATAAGAAAAATCATTATAATCGTACTTTTAAAATAAAACTATTTTTATCATAGTTTTTCATAAATAAAACATGTAAATATTTATAAATTTTAAAATATTTTTTCAGTTTGCTTCAACTTTGGAAAACATCAAGTCCCATTTTAACGCAATATATTACTCGTATCATAAAAGAAAAAAACTAAAAGACAATCAAAATATCACACTCTAAAAAACTTAATTAAAAAAATTCATAATATTTTTGAATATTTGTGCTCAATAAACCATGGGAAAATTATAAATACCTTATCCTCAGAGAAGAAGTGTCAAATCTTCTTTCAAAGGTAGAAAAAAAAACTATTATATTTGAAAAAAACCTAACAGAGTTTAAATTATTAAACCTTTATGTTTTTAAACGTGGATCTTGTTCTTAGTATTGACTAAATTGATACAGTGACCTTAAGAACGGAACTTTAGGAAGCTGTTCGAATGATTATATTTCTCCTCTTTACAGGGTCTAAAAATGTTTCAGATATTGTATTTAAATAAATCAAGAACGTACAACACCAACCACTGTTCTTTTGACCAGTCACATACAACTGCTACATGCACCTATTGTTTTTCAACTTGTCAAGGTTATGCAAAGCTTTGTGACCCTGTGTTGACCTATACATAGTAAATAGGCACATACTTGTTACTGTGCTCTTTGGTATTTTATCTCTTGAATAAAATACAATACGAGTACATAGAAAATAAATAATAATTCAACTCAATTTAGAAAAAGATTTAAGAAAATTGATATACTGGATTAAGTTCGTAACCGCAATATTTGAGAGTGGGCCAGAATACAAGCAGTCCACGAATTATTCATATAAGACACAACCAATGTCGAGGGAACCTGATTTGTCACGAGAAGAGGAAGAATTATTTTTCTTTGTGTGTTCAAAAAAATACACATTTTTTCACTAATAAACAAAAAATTAACAACCCATATAAATAATAAATATGATACTTTTTCTCTTACACGTGAATAAAGAGAAACTTAAATATATTAGGGTATCCACTAATATATTGTTCAACGTCAATACATTTTCAATTCGTGGTCAATTATTGGTCGTAGATAAAATTAATTGCGCACTCTATCTCGGAGCGCTCCGATCTATCGCCGTTATAAATATAAATATTAAGCCCGACCAATCAAATGATAACAATTCGGTAGCACATAATAATTACAGTCTATGTGAAAATCGCCTAGAATAAATTGGGACGAACGAAAGTTCCAGTCCGTACATTGATCAATCGATTTTGTCCGACCGCTTCCGTTTATTTTTTTTAGTTCAATTTAACTTCGATACTTGCTTCTTAACTCGTTTGCATCCGAATCGATTTTATGCACTTATCAACAAAACTCACAATTAATTTACGTGTATTGTGCAATTAAACCAAACTTAAGTAATTTTTAAAGTCATTTTAACTTTGTGTTCTTTTTTACTTGAATTTATTGAAACGATATGAATAGAACAAATTTTCGTTGTTTTTTATACCTAACATTCGAAGATATATTTTTCGATAGTGAATATCATGTACTTACACTATTCTTTGCTTTAAAATAATTATTTGTTTCGTTGAAGCAATAATAAAATAATAAAAAAAAATCGTCAGAAAACTTGGTCTTATATATTGTTTTGTTTATTCACTGGTATTTTTACGTTTTTGAATATAATTCTACCATATATTTTACATTGAAATAAAAAAAATATGTACCTTTTTCTTACTAGCCGATAAAATAAAAGATATCAGTATTTACAATAATGAGAGTTTGCAGAATATTGTTTATCGTAAAATTGAATTAAAAATTCAAGTTTTATGAAAAATACAGTAGAATCCATACACTTTTTTTCATTTACAAAAAAAATTATTTGAACGGGCGCATTTTTAAAATAGATCGCTTTTGAATTATGTTACAGATTAACGAATTATAAAATAAATTATCAGTATTGACGGGAAAGGAAACTTTACAAAATACAATATTTTCTCGAAAAAACATTAAAATAATAGAATTAAGAATAAAAGTTTTATGAAAAAATCGCAATGTTCGTATATATTTTTTTCAATAAAAAAAATACCACTTGAGTGGGTTAACATGGATACTCGCTTGATGAGCTGAGGCGGAGCAAATACTACTCAAGTAACTAGTTTGTTTCTCTTTTTAACATCGCGCCCAAGTGGATACATTTCACTCCGTTATTTAATTTAATTATTTTTAAAGTGTGCCGATAACAAAAGACGATAAGAGATGAATGAAGAAATAATTATTTTACGCTTATACACATTCCAGATTTCTTAATCCATTAAATACAGTCAAAAAAGTTAAAAATAATAATGGTTTAAAGGTTTTGAACACATACACTCATATCTAAAAATTACATTGAAAAATTTAATGTTACTTAAAATTTATCTTTTTCTCATCCACGCCGTATATCTGATGATTGTGGTGTTCATGGACCAGCATTCTTGTTTTGAAAAATATCCACCATCCTGAGCCACCCTCTTAGTGTCCTTTAAGGATTCGATGACATAATCCTTACATCTGGAAGGTGCTCGTCTCCGCAAGCTGTTACCCTCAACTGCGACCCCCACCAGTGATTTCTCTAGAATGTCAAGCTTTCTCCAAGGAATATTCTCAAAAAACTGCAGTAGATGTCCCATGCATGTGGAGAACAGTCTATTTTAAATCTGCTCCTCTATTTCTATGGAAGCATCAGTACACATGGAAGCCCATGGAATATGCCACCATCACCACATATCAAAGGCTTCATATCTGACTCCGCAATCTTTAGCATATCTGACTCCCTTAACTTCCATATTTCAACACCGTACAAGAAAACGAAGAAGCTGCGGCTTTTGCTAACATTGCGTTGTTTTAATCGTGATGCCGCAATTTGATCTTACTAACATTTATATAAAGCCACCACACCAATCTTATTTCTTTTACTTGGACAAAAAACACTCTTACTTCAGTGTTGACTGTTGTATCATCTTCGTAGCGGATATTTGAAATTATTCTAAAGCCCACAGAAACACATATTTCAAGGACTCTTTGCATGGTGTACTCTACGTAGATATTGAATAGGATTGGATATGAATACATCCTTGCCTAAAATCCATTTCATCGGGAAAACGCTTTTAGTCTTTTAAAAAACAGGTGATATCTTGAGGAATTCGTTTATCCAGGAAATATAGTAGGATTTTACTGACATGATATGTAGTAAAAATGTTCTATGGAAAGAAGTGACTATCGATTATGTCTAGTATTCATGGCCAACTTTATGTTTCCCGGTGTTTCTCCTATTTTTCAGTAAATAAACACAAATAAGCAAAAAAATCTTCATCAATAAAAATATATTCAACTCTTTAAAAGTTAACAAATTGCAAAACCTCGGTTATATAATGACAAGCTGAAAATATAGTTTAATATAATGTATCAATGTGGAAAACTAAATGGGAAAAGCAAAAAGGAAGATGTCTGGTGGTAGTGTTTCTGAATAGGAAAGTGTGAATATGTGTGTCTGTTCTCTCTACCTTCAAGACATACATCGAGATGATTTGTAATATTTCAGTAACGATCTTTAAATTATTTCAAATTTACGCACAGACACACGAGATATTAAATATTCGTAGTTGGTTGTGCCGCTCTCGTCGACAAATATTAATTACATCTGTGGTAATGTCGATGAATCAATTAAAAACATTTTGTTTATAAATTATTTATGTGTTCTCATACTTAAACGGGTATTTGTTGTAAATTACTTAATCGAGTCAACTAAAGAGCTTCCATCTTCAATATGTTAACGAAGTTTTTTGCATTTAATTTAAATAATTTCATTCATTTGTTACTCGATGTGGGCGTTGCTTCAACACATTTCTGACAGAATGTATTATTTGATGCTATAAATTATGTTAATAAGAATTTTAACATGAAGTATGAATATTTAATGCAAATTTTGATTATTTGTTTACGTTCATTCAAAATGATTATAACGGTGACGTTTGTAGAAAATTTTTGTCCTTATAGTAAATTTACTACACATAAGAAAAAACACAATATATTATACATAAATTAAATGTACAAAAAAATAATGAATTCTGATATTTTAGCATTTATTCTAGTCACTAAATATAGTTTCATAGTTTATTTAAACTGTCCTAGTTGTAGGTTATTTACCTCCATTGTATGAGGGAAGGGGGGAACGTAACACATATATAAAGATATTTTAGTTAAAAAAATATTTATTTATTTCACACGTATTTATAAATATTAAATTGAATAAGAGTATTTAAATTCTGGCATTTTTTATGAAAGTAAGATTATTTCTAATTCCACATTTTTTTAAGTGACCGAAGTCACTTCAAAAGCGATTCCGTAATATAGTAGTAGTTCAGGAGGGTTTATTACCATGTGACAATCCCTTCCAACCAACCAGAAAGGATTAAGAAGACCTTAAATGAAAACCAGACTTAAATAGTTTCTAAAACAATCTCGGTGTCTACGGAGTTCGAACCTGGGCTGCGAAACAGGCGTCTTGTCCAACTTGGGTACGGAAGTCGTTCCTTTCTAAACATAATAATAACATTTTTTACTTACGTGTTTTATAAACTGTTAATCAAAATTAATCATTTTTGGATGAAATATTTTTACCTTTAAAATATCAATATTTTTACCTTTAAAGTATTTTTTTAAACCTGTATAATATATGAAGAATCATATTTTTCCCCAAAAGATATTTATCTTACATGTTATTTCGTTTTTTTTTTCCAAAAGATATTTGGTATTGTACAGCACTTCCCTTGAATACAGCAATCCTGGCGGGCTTAATGCCATATAGAAATATCTTTCAATCAACCAGATATACGTATGTTAAACATATATCAAGTGAAATCCAGACACAATTATTTTAAAAGAAATCTGGGTTGCAACAGGATTCAAACCCGCAATCCCTGGGTCGGAAGTCACGAGTCTTAACAACTAGGCCACGGAAGTCATCATATTCACATCTTTAGTAATTATCATTTCAACATCTTCTAAAAAAGAAGAATATTTTTTTTCTCATATTGGGATAAAATACTTCATAATTTGTATGGCAAATGTTCAAAACTTTTATATATTTTAAATAGATCTTTTTAATCTCAAAAGAATCGTTAATTATTCAAAATATATGTAATCTCTGATTTTTTTATATATTGCGAAAACTTACTTTTTTTTCTACGTGGAAATATCACGTCATTGCACAAAGAAATAAATAATTAACCTTCGAAAATTCTTTACAAATAACATATATACAGCTATACTCGTATTGGATTCCCGTTAAGGTCTATATCATAAATTTGTAAAGCAAATAAACTTACATTTTCTTTTATCAAAGAAGAAAAAAATAACACATTTTTTTATAAACAAAACTTGACAATATATTTTAAGGCGACCACCTTATTTACATTAAAAATATTCAAATTTGAAATAATTATGAGACCAGAGTTATGTGACAAAGTCAATTAAAGAAATATCATAAAAATGTCTAAAGAAACATGGTATGTTTAGAAAAGATAAGAGACGATTGGGTACGCTTCCTCGTGTTAAGTACGAGAAATCAACGGTGCCGTACAAAAATCGAAAGGTTAAAAAGTCTGAACATCAATTATGAATACGATGACATATATTATGGCCGACTCATCCGCGTAAATTTTAATCGAAATGGCACTTTGTATAGCCCCGACCCGCATGGTTACCACACATTTGTTACGTTTTGGATTTTAATAAACGAATAAAAAAAGAAGAAAGATAAATACCGATGATGTTGTATTGGTTTTCTTGTGAAACCTTAGGGAAAAAGAAGCTTATATTATACAAGAACGGTTCATAATTTTTATTTGAGAGTTTTAACCGACACTTGGGTATTCACTAACCAATACTAAATTGTATGCTTTCAAGTATTTCAAGTTTTGTCTAAGAAACGTATTTTTGAAAGAAAAATCCAATACGAAATATGGTTGAGAAATGAAAGAAACGAAATCAAGTTGAAGACTTCTGCTATTTAGAAAGTATTTTCTCAGAGGACGGAATAATTACGAAAGGTGTCGAACGACGTGTAGCAAAACAAATGAGACATGATACATATATGAGTATACTCGAACCAAACAGTTTCAAAAACTGCTATGATAATAGTGAATTACAGTATTCTAGTACCATATTTGATATATGGGATTGAAACGTGGACGTGGACATATACTAAAACGAGCCGAATAAATACTGTGGAAATGCGTGCACTGAGAAGAATTCACAAAGCTTCAATGTATCTTGGAATATGAAATGATGTAATAAGAGATAAATATGAACTTAAGAATGATGAAGAACACTGCTTAAAAATAGTTTGGGCATTTAGAACGAATGAATAAAGGAATAATAAGAAAATAAATATACAGTGGCAATGTAAGTGAAATATACGAGTATGTTAAAGGAAAATCAAGGATAATATGGTTGGATGAAGTGAATGATATGAGCTCGTCCTCCTATTGGTGGGGGTGTATCTTGAATATGAGAATGTTATGAGGTGAGCCAAGACCGTTTGATAAGTTTCATCTCAAATGTAATTTATTTTAAAAAGCCTTAACATATTCATTTCAGGATATATATGTTATGTACATACTTTGTTGCTATTAATGAAGCTATTGTTTATTTGTTAATGTTTTGAAATAAGGGAATGTAAAAAGTCGTATGGACGTAGACGAGGCGAAATATATGTCGCGGAAGGAAGGGTGGCGCTCTATCTTCTCTGCCTACCCCGACAGGAAATCTGCGGGATGATATATATGTATATACGTATTTATTTTATGTAGGTAACCATTCAAATCACACTATTATATAAAAAAACACACTATTTATTATATAACATTTCTGTAGAAAAGGTAAAACTTATTAATGGTAAATGGTAAAATAAAAGTGCAAGCGTAATTCAATGAAATAATAGTTTAGTAGATGGATAAACATACACATACGTACCATTACGCCGTTTCCCTTTTGGGGTAGGCAGAGAGGACATATCGCCAGACTTTCCTATCTTGACACTTATTTCGCCTCTTCAACATCCATATACATTCTCCTACGGTGAAGTATGATTTCTATGGATTCTTACATTTATTTCTTTCAAAACATCATTCACTTGATCCAACCACATTGTCCATGATCTTCTTCTACCACGCTTTCCACTCAACATTAATTTGCACTGTATATTCGTTTGGTTCTCTTTCTTCGTTCATTCGTTCCTCTTATCCAAACAGTCTCAAAGTGATTTTCTAGATTTTACTCAAAGCATTATTTGATTTAAGAAAAGCATTAGTAAAATTTACAAAATTTACTTTGATTTCAAAATAAGACGTTTTTCTTCACTAGAACCCTTTCATAACTAGATACATTATTGTCAAGATCAATGGAAATAGTAATTTTTTTACTAAGTAAAAACCAAACTGAAATTATTTTTAAAAAATCTGTCACTAACGGAGTTGAACCCAAAATCCCCTGTTTAGGACACAAGGAAATCAAATAAAAAGATTTGGCATAAAAGAGAGTTGAAGAAATCTTCTAAATAGCTTAAAATGTCTTGCAAATACCTTAAAAGCAATATATAGATGTTGTAATAAATACATACTCGTATATATACATTTTTAGTTGTTAAAATCGGACAAGAATAAAGTGACTGAAGACAAAGTGCAGGATTGATTACGAGTACATCCCCTAGAAGGCTGAGACTGTTTCAAGTCTAAGATTTGAGGGTTCGAGACCCTGGTTGGAGCGCCTTTGAGTAGAGATTTCTTTCTAAACGTCGCTTTATTAATGATTATTTCTATTTATTTATAATTTCATCAGAACTAAATAATTTAAAGTCATCACCATCACGTTATATCACTATCACCATTATAATCGGATCAATTTGATCATGCCACGTTTTCTAGGTCTTCCTAGAACTAGTTGTTAAATTTACTAAAATAATTAAAATCGTGAGTCCAGTGATGGTCACCATATCAAAATTTACTATAGATTATATACGTTTATAATGTAAGAGACAAAATACATCGATAGAAGTAGTAAAAAACAGGAATTGTGTGAAGCGACTTAGTGTGGCACAAAAATGCGGTTTCTTGCGACAACTCGTCGGTCTGGTAGTCGAAACCGAACGCTAGTTTCGTAAGTCGTCTTGTCCATCGGCGTGGGTCAAATCCGTTATTACTATTATTCCCTTACCTTCGGAGAGCAGCTGCACAGGGCTGGTGCTAGGTCCCGGGAGGACATCTTTATTTTTTTCGGGAAGTGCAGGAATTCAACTATGATTTTTTTCATTACGATAGCTGATAATATTGACATAGTATTTTAGCCAATAGGAGATATATTAAAGAGACTTTAAATGGAAACCACACTGAAACTGTTTAAAATAAAATTGGGCATAAACAGCAATCGAACCCTTAGCCCCGGATCGAAGACATCAAACTAAGCCACCGAAAATTCTTAGCAACTAAGCCAGTAAATCGTGAGAATCAAAAATTTCAGACTGAGATCCAGAATCATTCTAGATATAACATAATATATATAAATTTAAAAAATCAAACGTAAAATTAAGTCAAACAAAAATATTGAATAGAATTTTAAAGTCATATTGTAGATAGTGTAATATTAGAAATGTATCAAATGATACTGTTGTAATTTCTGTAATATTCACATTTAATGACGGCTTGTATTACGCTTCCATTTTATATTGTGCAGTTTAGTAGGATAAGTATCATTATTAATTTCTTTCAATATTCTAAAACGATGCTTTTGTAAATATGAAAAAAAAATATTGCATGAAATGGTCACAAATATATTGACTCATTTTTTTTATAATTATCAAGAATCAAACCCGAAACCAATGGATTGGCAAACAACCATTCCGCCAAAGTAGCCACAGATGTAAAAGGAGTCCAAACCTTGACTCAGACGATAAGGGCTCCTCGTGAAATGAGAAAAAATATATTTAATTAATTTAAAATTTCATTGAGGTAAATATTTTATTTTACGTTTTAATAAAATACTTTTAAATAGTATATCCAAATATTTGTGACCCATCAACTATAATTTAATAAATACGGCCTACAATTTTATAAAATGTTTAAAATATCATAAAATGTTCCAGTTGACTTAATATATATATGTATATCTATAAACAATTTTATGAATTATTAATATTATAAATTATATATTTGTTTATTGAAATGGCAGTTTTTTTTAAATAGGTAATCCACCCAAACTAGGATTATTTGTGTCACCAAATTAAATTAATGAAATTATACGAGTCAATATAATAAAATCAATTATAAAAAAATACAATTCTAGATGATTCAAAGTTTCAACTACAAATGAAGGGCAACAAACCTAGATCCTTTAAAATTGTGTATCCACATTAAATTACCTGTTGTTTTTTCGCTAATTATGTATGTTTCTTGTCATGTGTAAAATAAATAAAAAATAAGCTTTGAAAATTTAACAAACGATCTATTATAAATGGAAAAATTTAAAGATGGAAATATTTAAATTTCGCGTAGTAGCATTTTTTTTTTAATATTTTTTTTTCATTTATGTTTTATCTACTGTAGGTGGCTGCGTCTATCACAAGAGTGGTCCAGTCTAAAATCTTGGCTAGCGCGGCCATTAGCGGTTGACATCGAGCCGTTTAAAAGAATTTATAGTTTTAATGGTGCCACATCCGAGTGGACATTATTGCGTTTTATCTGCTTAACTTTGCTCCAAACGAGGTAAAATCACTAGAAAACGGATAAGTTACGCACCCATGGGTACTTCATCTCACAAAGCCGATTAGCTTTGTATGTACTTGTTATTTATTTATTAAACCACTTCTCTATATGATAGTTTGGCAACTATTAAAACATGGCACTTAAAGAGAGAGAGCTGACTCAAATGGTTTTTAAAATATTCATCAAAAGAATTTGTTTTACTACTTAACATACGAGTACTTTAATAAAAGACCCTTTAAAATATATTTTTGACAATATATTTTAATTGAGTTTTCCAAGGAGAAGTCAGCACTAAAAGGATGCCCTCATAAGGACATGATCGAAGGCTGACTCGAACGGTTTTTAAATTTTCATAAAAAAAATGTTTCAAAGTATTTGAATGAAAACCCCAGGAACATATTTTTTTTTTTTTTTTCAAGAAATAATATATTTTATTTGTGTTTTTCAAGTAGAAGTCATCAATAAAAAGAAATATTATTTATATTTAAGGCATTAACATTGTGGAGGTTTAAAAATATTGTAATTTGTTTATTCCACTTTTTGTAACGGCATAACCCTACCGGTTTCAAGGCTTTCCCCTGATAATCAGGGGAGCACAAAAAAGACTTGTGTGTGCTCCCCTGATGATGAGGTGAAAGCCTCGAAACCGGTAGGGTTATACCATTACAAAAAGGGGAATAAACAGTGTTTGATAAAACAAAAAACAAAAAAAGAAATAAAGTTAAGTTAAGCAAATCAACCAAATTAAGACGCCCTCGTAGGGCGTGATCCTTTCCTAGTCGTCTTGTGTTGATCACAACAGACCTCTTAATATTTTTAACAATAGTCATACATGAATGCAACCTAATATTAAATTAATTGATGGTCTTCATTTTTGGTAAACGTTTATTTTTTCTAGTAATATTTCAATTGGATTGATTTTCGTCTGCCTCAAGTATTAAAGATACGAGTAGCGTAGCGTGTCCAGCTTTCGACGACCCTTTTTAGGACGTCTGCCTCAAGTATTAAAGATACGGGTAGCGTGTCCAGCTTTAGACGACCCTTTTGGGACGTCTGCCTCAAGTATTAAAGATACGGGTAGCATGTCCAGCTTTAGACGACCTTTTTGGGACGTCTTATCAAAATTTATGATTATATTATATAAGAACACTACACATACACTCTACTCCATTTTAAACCCAACATCGCACATCGAAATATCTATGGTACAAAAGTTTCTGTGGTATTCTTACCAAATATGTGTTTCTTAGTATGTATTATATATATGCAGATGCGAGGAAGTTTCTAATATAGTTTCCGCAGCCACCGCCTTCTTATTCGAACACTCAACATGTTTTTTTAATATTTGGAATATGTCAATGGAAATGGGTTCGAATCCCAAGTTAGAGCGCCCGTGAGAAGAATCTACTCTCTAAACGGTGCTGTACAAATTGTCATTTTATTACTATTATTGATTGGAAGACATTGTCACATGGCAATAAGTCTAACCAGTAATATAGTGTTCAACGAAATCATAATACATTTAAATTTTGAAAAGCAATACGAAGTTGTTCTGTACTTTTTAGTAAAAATATGTGCTTATTTCTACGTATTACGGACTTATTATGGCTATGAAATAAAAATATTACTCCAGAAGAAGATGATTAAGCCTTGTTAGATATGAAGAATGTTTTGAAAGTTTCCTCTAAAATAATCCAGGCTTTTAGAAATAGAATTGCAACTTTATAATCAACACTTTCTCGTACCTCAATAGACGAATTTATCACTCCATAAATGTTGTTGTTCTATTGTATAACACTTTCGTTGTATACAGTAAAATCTAGTGGATTTATTGTCATGTTGTAACCTCTTTCCATCAACCAAAGAGTTTTTGAAAAAAAATCGGGTATCAGCGAGAATTGAAATCCGTAGTCTCCAGGCTGGAAGACAGGCGTCTTACCAACTAGGTCACTATTGATTGAGTAAAAAAATAACTGATTGATTGAGTAAAAAAATAACGGAATTTAGTTGACAAATGGTGAGAAGTTATGGAAAAAAACTATAATATCCTTTTCTTAAAATGGTGTATATGATATGTTACTGCACTGTTCTTAAAAATGATATTTATGATAATGCAAGCCTTACAAGTTTATCGTTCAAAAAATATAGTTTTTTTTTAAATATGAATTATTGGTATCTTTTTGATCAAATTTTAAATTAGTATACGATTTAAGAAAGCAATCAGTAGTTCAAATAATTGAATAGAGTAAGAAAAAATAATGAAACTTAAAAAATATTTTTTTTAGTAGTCAACACGAAAGTACGAGTAGGTACCTACGAGTACAAAACGAATGCCCACAAAACTGTTGTATCGAACATTGAAAAAAATATAGGAATGTTTTGAAAGAAAATGTGTTAATATACTTAAAGCTATAATAAACTCATCCAAAATATTGAAAAAATTTTAAATTTACATACATTCACACCAGTATATAATATCTCTTTTGGGCTAGGTAGAGGGGACAGATCTTTTTACACAACCTTTGCCTCATCTACGCTCTTCGTTTCTCATATTTCTTATTTTTAATGTTTTGCATTAATTAAAAATCTATAATGATTTATAATTAATATCCAATTATGTTAATAGTTTCCTGGAAATTTTATTCTTCTTATGAAAAAATAATCAAACAGTAATTAAACTATCATATAGCAAAATCACAAAAATAATCAAACAGTAATTAAACTATAGCCAAACCACAAAGATATATCAAGTTACAAAAAAGATATTAATGGCTTAAAAAATAAGTAACATTTGATGCAAATGAAGTGTTACACATTCAGTAGCAGTTAGCAAGTTACACTCCTAAATAATTTATTCAATCAATTTATTTTATTTAAATTACCAACATATACATATCTTTTTTGTTTGGGTTCTCATATCATGTTTGTACGTAGGCGTTGGAAAACATGTCGGTACTTCAACTAAATGCAATTAATTCATAATAAATGAAATCGGAATGCTGATTCAATTTAAAGTGGCTCGTAAAAGTAATATATATTTTAAAAATTACTTCCGTACCACGTGACTGCCTTTTCTTTAATTTAATATGGTTTTACAGCATCTTCTCTCTGATAAAATCGTCTGAGACTTCTTACACTTTTTTCTATCTTATCTTTCTAAAGATCTATTTTCGAGTTCGTTTTTTACGCCTTTCACAAAACGCTGACATTAACATTTTTTATTTTTCTAGCGCTATTAAACTACGGAAATCACCTCAAGGGCGTGACAGAGATCAGGAAGCTCTACTTATTTACTTATATTCGCTTGAATTTTATTGTTGTCAATGAGAAAACAACCTATGGATGGCCTCGTATACGCTTAACGTGCGCGAGTGTTGTTACCTCTTTAGGTGGGAGGTAATATTTCAAACACATCTAATGACGAACTGGAAGTTGAGTACCATTCCACTGACTTTTATACTTACAGGTCGATGGCACAAATTGTCTAAATGAAACGTATATGTGTCTTAAGAATTTTTTATACGAGCATTTTTCAATGATTTTTATTTTAACTAAGTTTATCTTTGCTACATTATAACCGCCTCAAAATGACCTTTGTTTTATACTCGTATGGCTCAAAATCGTTACAATTGTATACTTCCAATTTATTAGAGAGGAAGTCTTGAATTGTTTGAGGTACCATCAGTAACTTATTCATATTTAGACAATGTATTCAAATACGTTATGTTTTAAATAAATAAACAATAGGTTTATTGATATCAACATCGATTGTACATCTATGAATATATTCTAAAATGAAACATGTATATATTCGGCAATAAAAAAGAAAACATTTGAAATGGAAGCTATCTGTCTGGGCTCATCTCAAAATATACTTCGAGTAAGTTTGACACAATATCCATTTTATCGAACCAAACAGACACAATATCCATTGTATCCGACAAAACAGGCATCGAATAAAATATAGCAGGATTCACACACTTATTAAACTATATTGGTTATTACATTGCAAACGAGTTTTTATACATCTTTTTCTAATTTATGAAAAGTTCCAAGGCGCTTTGTAGTTCTGTTGGTTTTTATAAATTTAATTGTCAACAGGTATTCGAATAAGGTAAGCCGATAATATCAGAAGACAAGTTATGAAACAATCAGGGATAGAAAAAAATATAAACACGGTCAAAGTGGATAGCCTTGTCACGGAGCTGCCTTCAATCGTGTGTGAATAAAAAACTTAAAATGTAAGTTATTTAATTTATCGTTTAGAGGCTCAAAACGTACAAAAAATATAAAAAATCAATAGTGGTCGATATTTATAACATCTAATACAATGGTTTTCTAGTGCACAGGACCAACAGCTAGATGAATAATCTACACTAAAACAACAATCTAGACTTAATACAATTTTTAACTGGCGCATTCTTATTTTTTTATCGCAATCTCGATGCAACTTGTGAATAATTTTGATCATGTAAATATTATCAGAAAAATTCAAAAAGTATTATTTATCTTAAAATACTCCTCGTCCCTAACTCTTGTATAATTTCCATTCTTATCCCTTTTTTCCTTGAGATTTTTCTTTTGTTTTATTTTTTTTTTTCTGAAACACTATTAATTTACTAAATTTTAGACACGGTCAAGGACCGATGATAATTTTGAAACAAAAGTGGGTTGGCTAGAAGAAATTGTTTTAAAGCAATAATCCGCCAGATATAATGCTATGAATTTTTTAAGATAAATAAACATATAAATATTTACAGAATGATACCAAATCTAAAAAATAACAAAGGTTTTACGTTTACAAAGTCGTTTCAAGGTCGAAGTCACTCAAAAACTTTTGTTATAAACAAAATTATTTCATTTAAAAAAGTCTACGCTCTCAGCCTTCCAACACTCTGAAGAAAGTCCATGTGATATGACTTGCTACTCGAAAAACTTATAAACAGAACTGGGCATCGTGCTTGATATGCCTTACATACGGTTCATATTCTAGGAAGTGTGCAATCTCAGTATACAATGCCTCCTTAACATACTATTCTACAATATAACGTAGTGCCTTACAAAACTACTAAAGATTTAAACACTGAAATAAAAAAAATTAACGCCACCCTTTCAGAACACATCAACCAGCTGCTTCGTTAAATTATCTATATAGTATATCTTGCAGTATCGTAGGTAAGATAAAATTCATTTAAGTGTAGTGACCAAGTCAAGAAACAATTATTGCTTTAATTTTAGTATTTGCGTGATCTTTGGAATGCATCTTCTAATCGATATTGCTCAAGTCTAAATAATTAATATCTGACCATCATGGATAGATACTAGTTTATCAGATGACAGTTAACCGTCAAAGTGGACACCCAAGAAGCGAACGTTGTGTAAAGGTATGATGTGTCTCCTACTGACAGTGATCAGGGCACAATACCTAGTTAACTTCTTAGTTTGTTAGTTAAGGCTTTGAAGACTAGTTCAGGTTTTTATTGAGCTTTTACGAAGTCAATTGGAAAAAACCACGACAGATTGGTGACCATATAACATAAAGGATATTTTTATTATGTGGGGAAAATATCAATTATTATTTTAGAAAAATATAAATAATGAAATGGAGAAAACATTAATAAAATATACCAACTCATATTTTCAGTCTTTAAACAAACGAATCAAAAAGGATGTTCTTTTAATCTTGCTGGAGTTAGTCAAAAGAAAGTTATTTTAATTAAATGTATCTTCCAGTGACTGTTGATACTGTTCTCCATCCTTGGTACAGATTAATAAATTAGAAAATGATTAAATTTATCGTATAGATTAATAAAATAATTTTTTTTTTCTAAACACAAAAAAAAAATTATAGACTGATAATCATAGTCGTCTACGAGGGTATGCGTAAATCAATCTACATTTCAATATATACGAGTACATACATGGACCGCAAGCTTACATTTTTATATAAAAATAAAATAATTGTTAATAAAATTGCACATAAAAAATGGAAATATTTTCATAATCATACATCATATGGACAGTATTTCTAATAATCATTGCACTAAAAATGATGAAAAAAATATTTTTAGGTGTAGAGAAATTTGGTATAAAAGAAAATTTTATATTAAATACGTAAATCAACAACAATAAATAATACGGACCTCTTTCCTGGCACTGTAAAAATTAAATTTCAGCATATTTTTTATTAACAATTGATCTAGAGAAAAAAACTTGGAATTAATAGTATCTTGAAATTTCAGGAGACTGAATCAGAATCATACGTTGTTTATCAAATTTTTGTGTGCATTTTAAAAGAGTCAAATTAAAACTATTGCTCAAATTATTTCTTTTTAATTTATATTCCTTTGCAAATAAGATGAGTTGTAATGAAAATGATTCATACACCCTTTCGACACCTCCTTCTGTTCTCGTTCAATCGAGGAAATAAAGCTGCTCGCGATATTTGCAAAGTGTACGGTGAAGATGCTATAAATGAAAGGACAGCTCGTCGATGGTTTTTGCGTTTGAAGGGGATCTTCATGGATAATATAGTTTAAGCGGTCCTCATCGAAGTCCACTGGTTGTCCGGAACGCTCCATACCTTTCGGGTCGAAATTACCGTCTTTGAAACGCAAAAAACCATCGACGAGCTGTCATTTTATTCATAGCAACTTCACCGTACACTTCGCAAATATCGCGAGCAGATTTGGCTGCTTTATTCCCTCAATTGAACGCGAACAGAAGGAGGTGTCGAAAATGATCAGTTTCGTCTACTTGCCATTCCATTTTGAAAGCTTGTAATCAAATAAAATAATATATGTAACGTAAAAGCAAACACAATATCTTGTAGAGCAGAAAATTTTCTATCGAATGACGTATAACATTAACCATTTAGTTTTACTTTTGGTGCTCATTTTTAAATTGAAAAAAAAAACGGACAAAACTTATGATAACACCCAATATGATAGTGACTCAAATAAATAAGTCAAAAAATATCATAAATATAATGAATATCTAAAATGTTCGTATTTCACAAATATCAAAAGTCATACGGGAATATTAATCCACCATTGTTAAGTTGGTGTCTACTTTACACTACTGTTAGTACAATAATAATTCAAATTTAGTAACTAAAATTATAGACAATGGTTCTCGCATTTAACTAACTTGAATCCACCTGTTTCGACAGATTTTTTTTAAACCACCTGCAAAACTACAGAAAAAAAGAACCCATCATTCAAATCCATCGAAAATGACGTTATTACATTTTTTTTCAGCACCATCCTTATGAGTATTGATCTTCTTGAGAAAGTTTAAGTTAAAAAGCTTTAATGACTTTATGTAATAAAATACGTGTGGCTGAGAAATTATGAATCACAGGTTGCCATGGTCTAAAAATGGTAAAGGATAAAGTCGCATTTTTTTTTAATACTTATTTAGATTTTATGCTTGTCCTGTATATAATACACAAACCACCATGCCGTCTCTCTTTCGGGGTGAGCAGAGAGGGAGAGCGCCACGTTATCTTATCTCGACACACATATTTCGCCTCTTCTGCATCTACGAGTATGTACCATATACACATTTTTCATTTCCTTCTTTCAAAATATTGTATACATAAATCAGTATTAATCATTTAAAAACTGTGGATATTATTAACGAAATATAACTGAGATTTCTGAGATAAATAAATGGCATTTTTTACAAAAAAACATTTTCTCAAAAATATTTTCCTAAATGAAAGATTTATTATTTTTTAATATTTATCGAAATAAATTTTATAATTCTTAAGTTAACCCAATTACTCAACTTCTTTTTCGTTTACATAAATAAAATCTTGTAAATATTTAGTTATTCTTGAAAAATTCATCAATTTGTTTGATTTTCTGAATCCAATTTTCATTTATTAAATTGGTATATATCCTTATTTTTAACAAACGGCAACCGAATCTCATTACATAAACACGATACCTTCATTTTTGCCTTACTGCAAATCAAAATCCACAATGGATCAGCGTTTGAATTTGAAATCGGATCTTCCTATTTCGACCATCTCGGTTTATCTTATTTAGGACAAAATAGTTCTTTCGTAAAGGATTTCGCAAGCTTTTCGCACGTCCCGTTTGATGGTCTCCATTCGCAAAATGTGATCCAATTGAGTAGACCCAAAAGAGCTTACGCCATGTCCGAAGCGAGATCTGTCGAATGCTTGACCCTTGTTTGTCGAATCACGTCCTGCCGCATGCAAATATATTTGCGGAAGAAGGTAAAGCTTTGAGACTGCTAGACACGATTTGCAATTCATATCAACCAACCAAATTGGTCTTAAGCTATATTTATCCGGCGTATCGATGTTTTGATTTTTAAGAAGTGAATTTTAAATTTTACTAAATTAGATTTTATAATGTGTGGACGTGAAAAAAGGCTGATAAGATAAGATAAGAGCCGAATAAATGGTATTCAATTACGCGGACTGAGAAGAATGCCTACATGGGCATGGAGTGACCATTTGTGCTAAAATACGGAATGAAGTGATTATGAATAAATATGAACTAAATGCTGATGTGTTGAATAAGATGAAGAAGAGCGCTCTGAGATGATTTGGACATGTAAAACGGTTGAATGAAGAAAAACTAACAAATCAAGTGTATAGTGCAAACATAAGTGAAAGGCTTGTGAGAGAAAGACCTAGGAAAATATGGTTTAATCGAGTGAATAATATTTTGAAATAATAAAGTGCAGAAAGTCAAAGAAATCGTAGAAGTTGTGTGACAATGTATATAGATGTGGAAGAGGCTAAGGATGTGTATCGTGATAAGAAAGTATAGTCCTTTCTGTTGACCCCGACAGGGAAACGGCGCATGTGTTCACCCATATATCGCATTTACATTCCCTTTCACACCATAATAATATAAGCGAAGAACATAAAATTTAAGGAAAGAAGTGCTTTATAATGAGAAATAAAATTCATTTCGAAGACGAAAGCGAAAATGCAGAAAAGTGTTTTTTTTCTAATATTTGAAACACAATACCATAAATAAACGGAATGTTTTCTTATCATTTCGTACAAAATTATTTTCACAAAAGCGAAAAATATTTCATATTTTCAGAATAATCTATCCATTCATTCATATGTTGAATCTTCAACATATCTGGATTTATTATTATGGTTATATATTTAAAAGCGTAACGGGGAGATAACATTATCTTTGGTTCTTTATATATAACGTTTATGTTTAGAACCACTGGAGTAGTCATGAAACTCGAGGTTCACCATCGCGCGTGTTTGGAATACTACCCCGTATGTGAAGAGGCAATAACACTCGCATAGTCTAGTGGGTTCAATATTGTTACTAGACGATTTTTTTTACTAGATTGGTACTTTTTTTATATTTTTATATACTATTGAGAACCGAACCCTCGGGTGAAAGTCAATCGCGTAACCAACTAGGCCATGGAAGTCATCTATTGTATTTTAAGTGCAGAAGTATAATTTTCAAAAATATATTTTTCAAAAAGATATAGATGAGAAATACATTTCGTTCATAATTAAATACTGATTCAGTTTATATAAAAATTGTTACATTATATATGAATATGGATTTTGGTATGAATTTATTGTCGTACTTGGCTGATGGATGTGATTTTGTTAACGAACTCCGTGGCCAAGTTGATAACATGCTTGTCGTCGAATACAGAGGTTGCGGATACAATTCCCGTTGGTACACATTTAAATGAAAAAAGGTACTATTCCAGTTTTACTTAATGCTTGACGAAACACATTTCTGGATGGTTGGAAAATATTACCATATCCGGTAATCTTTTCCAACGTGGCAACATATCCGGTAGATTTTATTTTATACAACGAAAGTGTAATAAAATATTTTACTACCTAAAATCAGATCAGAATCTTTAGAATCTGAAAAAATATTTAAAAAAACATCTTAAAGATTTTTGATATCATTTGTAAAAGATAAAATATTTGCTTGATCTGTTTACCGCTTGCCAAAAGATTTAGATTGGATCTTCCGTGGAAGTTGCCTTTTATTGTAAATTATTGTGATGGGTGCCTGGCGGAGATCTCGGCGGTAATCCGAGTTCCGGTCAGCGGGATCCACAAATCCGGTACGCGTCCTGGAGCCCAGACATAAATACATGCAAAATACGCATCCTGTCACCCGTAATCTCATATCTTTTAATTCAGTATCAGTACTCTGGGAAATCTTAAATATTTGTCTTGTAAAAAACATTTCATTGTTTCAGTTACTCATGTCGACCTCTATGCCCTGGTTTTGGTAAGACGTTTGACTTATACAAGGAGCTTTAGATTTGATTCTCGATGGCATACAAAATATTAAAAAAAAAAAACTTGAAATTAATCTTTAATAATGCAGAATTTAAATAAAAAGATACAAAGAACACAGATTATATCTTAGTGATAGAAAAAATATATTAAGAAGGGACTGCTGTCAAATAATTGTTTTTTTTATTAAATAACAATGAATGGCATGGAAGTATAATCTTTCTTGTAAGGTTTGTACTTTTCTTCCATTACGGATAGTTTATTTATTTCTGTGGAATGTCGTCGAGCTCTATCGGCGGAAAAAATAACCTCCTCACGATAACTTAAAAAATTCTTGCCCACCGCACTAAATAACTTCTTTCTGCTTTAACAATAACATCATATAGCAAGGAGACACATACGGTGCCTCTATAAAAACAAAAACCAATCACCCAAGACCAAAAAAAGGATATTCAAAGCTTCAATGAAAACGTCATCCAGTCCCATAGATAGGAACCCGCCATTCATTTAAAAAATTAAAATGTTCTCGTATCGTATCTATAACAACACTTAATGTGCAAACTAAAAAAATAAACAGCAGTCTCGTAAGAGTTTGTCAGATAGTAAATAATTAGTAGTGCGAGCTCTAATATATTGTCTCTTCACGTGAGGTAGTGTAACCAGCACGTGTAATGCCAAACTGCGAGTTTCGTGCCTAATCCAGTAGTTCTTAACCAGAAGAATCGATAACTGGGGAAAATGACAATATTTTCTCTCAACCACGCTTTTAACTTTTGACTGACTCACCAATTCGGATGTGATGAAGATATTTTCTCCGTTCTTGAATTCTGCAATATTTGAGGTATTGTCGTTAAGCACATGTCCATAAATTATTTTTTTTGTTTATTTATTTAAAATAACAGATGTCTTTACTTGACCACAACACCTGTCTTCCGACTCGGAGGTTGCGGGTTTGATTCCCGTTGGTGTCCATTTTTAACAAATATTATCTGTCTGGTTTTCACTTCAGGCCTCTTTTACCTTCTGATCGGTTGGAAAATATTACCAAAATGAACACGCCAGGTGTTACTGTATACAACTAAAGTGTTATTCAATAAAATAATTTTATAATTCAAATTTACAACAAGAATACGCAATAATTTGATGTAATTCAAAACTATGACAAATAACATTTAATCTAAGATAATGATAATGCAATAAAATTGAATCTAAGGATGGCTAAGAAAACTATAAATCACTGCATAGAATAAAGCTGAACCATTTAAATTTGATCTGTCCTTAGAATGGATTGACTTCCGAAGTCAATATTCTGCCTCATAATCCTTACAAATTCTATCTTCCCCTCGACTGTCCGGCGGAGGAATTCTTCTGTAACCCTCGTAATCTTCGGACCCCACGGAATATTTTCCCAAATAAACAGAATGCCTCCAAGACACTTTCCCTTATTATGTCACATTCCGAAAAAGGGTGAAAAAACACCCTAAATAACTAAAAAGTGCACATGAGATTTATCTTCTACATATCTTGGTGAAGATTAAAAATGTTTTTTTTTTTTGCATACTTATTTTTGTATTATTTTGACTTCAGTCTGTAATATTTAACTAAGACGCGTAGATTATTGGTTATTCATAGTTATGTATATGTATTTTAATTATTATTTCATGATAAAGTTCATTACAAAAGAATATTTTTCATATTGGTAATTTTAATAATATTCGAAGTATATCATATAAAAAACGAACTTACCAATCAACCTTATTGCATAGCTCAGGACATAAATGCTTCATTCTGTACCTCTGTTAACCCAACTTGTATTTTTAACATTTTTGGAGTACATATATTTATCATATACAAAGCGGACTAACCAGTCAGCCTGATTAGTAAACTCAGGACAGAAACACGTTTCTCTATTGTTATCTGTTAATCCAATTCATATTTTTAACAACTTTGGACTATTTTTATCATACAAAGAGCGGACTAATAAATCAGCCTACTTGTATCTTCTTTATATGGAAATAAAGATTGGTAATGTGATCGTACCTGCAGAGAACGTGGTGCGCAATTTAGGCGTGTATATGGAATAACTTAAACTAACGGTTAAAACTTAATTACAATGAGCTTTTTCGCGGCTTAAAAATATTTATCGCATCCGTCAAAATCTGTCAATTGAAGCTAGACGTAGATAATTAACGCCCTCATTATCTCAATAGTCGAGTATGGTGATTGTATGTATGAACCGTGCCTTTTAAATAAAACGAAAAAAAGGCGCAAACATTTCAAAATACTTGTTTTGGTATTGTTTCAACTTCCCTTCCAGAGGACACGTTTCCCCTTTTATGAGAGCTTTTAAAATTATTGACATGAAACAGAGACGGTTTCATAACTTAAGTGTACTCGCGCATTACATTATTAATACAAAACAGACACCTTATCTTTTCGGAAAACTTAATTGGGCTTGAGATTTTCACAGCTGTGAAACTAGAAGCAGAAAAACTCTTTTAATCATCCCAAACTACCATCTAACATTATTCGAAGGATCCTTTTTTTATTTTGATAACATTTGGACTCCTATCAGCTTTTCTATTATTTTTTGCTGACAGTTAACCTGAGTATTTGTGAGTTTGCTTTTTTAATTTTTTGTACAATTTATTAATTTTCCTTCCTAACTAGTTCAATCTCATAAAGAAATAAGAGGGTTGAAAGACTTATATGTCGCTTATAAGGCCGTATAGATTCTTTGATTCAGATGTTAAATAATCTAAGAGTATTACTCCATTAATCAAACCATCGGGTTTAGAACCTTTTAGAGTAAGCACGTGACTCACATTCCGTAATGATATGTATTGGAAATATTATCGTACGTGGAGAGGTAACACTACTCGCATAAAGCTAGTGCATCCGAGTAATGTTACAAAATGAACTCTGAATCCAGACCGGGATAAGTGGGAAAAAAACTAATATAAGACGAGCTCTGTGGGTTAGTTTTAAGCAGTTTACTAGAAGTGTGAATGACATAAAAGTTAGAGGCCCATTTGATAAAGCAATCTGGTAAAGAAAGCGATAAAAAAGTGTCTTCATAAAGCAAGAAATTGATCCCACTGAAGAAGAATCGTGGAAGAGCACGGTGCTAACGATGCTTTACATTGAGGAAATGATCCAAAAGATAAAACGAAGAGTTTATGACATAATAGTCTAGAAGTACAACAATAAAGAAACTAAACTAACTAAGTAATATACAATAACATTCATTTGGTAATTTCTGGTGTTTGATTAAATATTCAATTTTATTTTTCATAAGAATATGTATATAAATTCTTCATTGGATAAGTTTTGATCGTGAAGCGAATTTTGGCCGAAGGTTAAAAAACAATGCCATTGAAAAATATTATCGAAAATATTTTCAATCTTCAACAGAAGTTCGGTTAATAATGTCGAATATAAAAATTATAAATTTCCTCGTGAACATGGTCATTTGTCAGCTATATCTATAATATATGAAGATTAAACAACCGATTACATTAAATCCTTGTCACAAAATAAAAATTCCATATTTTTAGATCAAACGAGCAATAATGTACAATGTATCAGTAATCTCACGCAATATCAACGTGATGTTATATCGTAATGCTTAGAATCTCAACAAACAACATTTTGCTATAATACAAATCTAGAATAAAGTTAACTTCTCTATGGAATCCAGGACATAAATTAAAGTAGCTGCAACTGTTAGCGGGATGTTTGTGTTTAGCACTGCGCCATTTCTGATTTATGTTGAGTGTTTCTAAGGCCACCGGGTCTGCTTGCTGTTTGCTGTTCGCTGCTTGCAGGAATGTGTGTATAGAGAAGATAAATGCACCGGCAATAACAGATTATAAACACGATTGGAAAACGCATTAATTCGTCAAAGGTTATTTGAATCAATTACATATCTGGCGACAGAGCTGTGGATTAGCAGTGGCGGTCAACACGTTTCACGATGTTATGGCTGCAACATAATATAACTTGTTCATTTTTTATAAATACAATATCAACGCGTGTTTATTGTCATATAACGAGTATATTCTACATTATCAGTAGAGAATAAGAATTTTTTAATCAATATTTGTCTTTTGTTGAAGAATTCATTGACAGTATTACATTCGTTGTATTACATTACTACAGTTGTTTTCAATATTATGTGTTTTACGACATTCTTAGCTTCCCAATTAGTAAAATAATTAAACCCATTGTTGACCACATAGTTACTAAAATCCTAGGATTAAAGTAGACACAACTACCCTCATTTCCTGTTTTTATTACAGCTAGAGCCGAAATCCCAGTTTCGCAGAGGTAAGTTGTCACAACCATGGAAGCAGGATTTAATCAGCCACCAAAGTTCAATCAGTTCCATAATCGTAAATTTTGTTTTGAACATACTGCCCCAAGATAACTCAATCAGACTTTCTTCCTCTAACAAAGAAATATCAAACGAAGACTGGGCTCTGAATGGGTCTTGAATCTACGAGTATATGAATTAATATTTTTTTATTGTTGAATCGATATTCTAAATATATTCCTTTCATGACATATTTTTAAAAGTTAAATATTACAATGTTCAGCATATCCCAGCTTGTCGCGCATTATTCACTAATTTATTCATTCACATTTAGGCAATAAATTCATATATCTGAATTTATTATCTAAAATTCCTTAAAAATTTAATATAACATATATATATTTTTACATTATTTTCCCTTCTACTGGCACAAATCATTCTATTTTGAGGGTGAAATGACTAACTAACCAATAATAATATAATGATGCTAAACAAATATAATTTATGTTACGTAATTGGATTAAATCTGTATCTCATCTCGATATTATCTTCTTGAAACTATTTTTGAAACCAGTTACTAAGCTGAAATAGATTCGATGTCACCTGTTTAATTTATGACTATGCACCAGTGCATTGAATCAAGATTATCTAAATTATTAAAATTTTCGAACATTCCGCGCGCCTCATGGAAACAATTGCGTTCCCCCAGGGGGCTGAGACGTAAACTTGAAAACCTTTGTACTTTTGTATTATTTTGTATTGTATGCTCTATAACCTGCTGACCTAATTGCCCAGTGGCAATTTCTTCCAACCAATAAAAAAGTTGTTAAAGAGGATTTAAGTAAAAACAGACTCATAAACTTATTAAAAAATGAGCACTGACGGGAATGGAACCCGCAACCTACAGGTCGGAAAAAAGGTCTGTAGCCAACTAAACAACGAAGGCCGTTCTAAAGACCGTAATAAAAAAGCAAGTTACGTTATGTACAATATTTGAATTAGACTGCTCGTATCAGTATCGATAGTTGATTAATCTTAATAAAAATATATTACGATATTCCAAATAGTTTTTTCAAAGAGCAAAAGGATATTTCTCGATTTATTTTATTAATCATGTTTTATTATTAATTGCAAGTGGTGTGAAAATCCCCTTTGCGTGTTAATAATTATTTGTGACTATATAAATAATTATAAAATTTAAGTTCATTGCATCAAGTTAAGATTTGAGAGTTTCGTATATATCGTACCTTCAATGTTTTTATGTATAAAGTTCTTTCAAATCATATCACATTTCACTATATCTAATATTAAAAAAGTTCAACATTAACAAAATTGGAAGACAAACTTAGAAATGACATATTAATGTAAATAAAATTACTATATTTCGTAATAATGTAAGCAAATTGAATATTTCACTACAAATGTTATAAAATAAGCAACAGATAGATATCCTTTAAGAAACCTCTTGGTCCATATCATCTTAACAGCGTCGTATATTAACCAAAATTGAGGTGGTGTGACGAAATTCCACAAGAAAAATCGCCTTAAAGTAGCTGCAAAGTGAAGGGTCACCCCGATAGTGTCAATTGAGGCAGGGGCGAGCCTAATGGCCCTTCCACCCTTAGCCCTTTGGCTTAGAGTTAAATATCGTTTTTCTACTTTTCACTTAAAAATACAAAAAATCGTTGTCATTTTATTCATTTAATTCATTCATTTAATACAAGTATTCAAACAATAACGTTCCGTTTTAATTACCTTTAAACAATGTAGTATGTGATTTTTAAACATCTTTTATGAAACTTAATAACGATCAATTTATAAAACTTAATAACGACTAATTTATGAAACTTACTTACGATCAATTAAAAATCGTTATCAATCAAAATTTTGTTTTACACAATTCAATGTTTTGTGAATACTTATACACAACAACATTTTTAACCCCAGTCAAAGAAGTAGCATTGATTATCGTTCAGTTAATGGCATTTTCAATTGTCCGTATTGATATTCTATACCTTCATCATTCATCATTTGGTTCCATTACAGGTTCTGCTCACTGTCATTTTAGTTTAACCACAGATTGGGTAGTGTCGGTGACTTTGCTTTCTCCTTTGAGGATGGATTCGACTGATAGCACGGGGCTAGATAGATTTACTGTTGTAATGGCATGATAAAATTGGTACGTAAAATGACGTGTAGAGATAGGTGGAAAATATCTATGTATATATTAAAACAGAGAGTGTTTAATTTATGAACGATTACAAGAAATCGCATATAAACAAATCTAGTTCTACTAGGAACTTAAGACTTTCTGAGAATTGATGTGAGTCGACCCAATGTATCTTATTTTAATATGTAGTAACATATGTTTAATACAGAGGGAGAAAAACAACTAATATTATTCAGTCGGTACCATTAAGATTATAGCAACTTAAGTAAGTGATTATTAAAGTTTATGTTAGTATTGAGAAAATAGTTAACAATGAATTTTCTTGTTAAAATTTATTCTCCGTCAAATTGTTTTAAATCAACTGTATCACCAAGGAAATTACTCACCCTTAAACTTACTGACACCCTTTTTCAACCTAAAATATCAAATGTACATGGTTCAAATAGTAATAACATAAATTATAACAACTTCTAAGAGACGACACTGCTCAGTAAGTAAATGTTCCAAAGGAAAAGAAATTAGAGGTTTTCTAAAAAATATATATTCATAAATACATAAATAACAAGGAAAATTATAAATTCCTTATTAAATCTTTTTGTTATGGCATGATCAATATTTTTATTTTTTTACTATACGTGTTGTTTAAAAAAAAAATCAAAATTAATGTATGTTTTATTTTTTGTTTTTATTTTGGATATGTAAATAACCACGGTGATACACAAGAAAATATAAAAACACTATGGAATATTTCACAGGCTTGTATTGTAGATTTCAAAAATTCTTTTGCAAAATTTGTATTTGTTCCACTCAAATATAATATCATGTAAAACTATATTTATAACTCGTCTAAATAGAATAAGAATGCCAAAAACATGTATGAAATTACTTCATAGCCCTGGTTGATGGTGACAAAAACGCTTTATCCAGACAAATAAAAATAGGAAGTGATCTGGTCCATAGTGAGATCTTCACACTTTCTCCTCGCTATCTTGATGCCAGTTGGCTTGACCCTTGACGATAAAGCCAAGTGTAATATAGAAAGGAAGAGCCTTTTATAGGGGTGCCTAAATTATTCACACAAATAAGATGGGCCCATTCCAAAATAAATCGTAAAACGATGGACACTGGGGCAGTCCTGTTGACTTTTTCATCTTGATAGTTTCCCCCTTTAGCGAAAAAAAAAACACAAAAAGTTGTATTTCTGTAAGTTGCCACGCTCGAATATATGAAAACATTTTTTTTATATCTCTTCGCTCGTTTCTATTTTTCTCATAAGAAAACTTTGACACTGATTCGAAAAAATTAAATGTACAGCTTCTATAACACAACATTCTTATCTTCGAGTTTTGTGCCAATACTTTTTATTTCTCTCTGTTTTATATCTATGAAAAGTGTTCCCAAAACTATATTTATTTAAACATTTTATTTATTCAAACAAACATTTTAACGTTACAGGTTTCCCTAATTCGTAAAATGAAAAAATTATGTATATGGATAGTAAAAGTTTGCAGTGTAAAACATGTCTCTTTTTTTAATTGCGAATAAAAGAGTATTAAAATGCTGTTACATTAAAGGTGATGAGAGTAACAAAAGCACATTTTAAACAATTAAAACTTAAAAATTTAAACAATAGTATTTGAAAAAATTTGAATACGGGTAACAATTACCCTTGAAAGAGTTTAGCGACCCATGGCAAGTACCATTTATTTTATTGGCCTGTGTTTCTAATTATATATTAGAAATACTTTCAATTGAAATTATAAGTAATTTGAGATTTTAAAATTAAACAACACATTTTTTAAGTTGCTTTTAAGAGATAAATCTGACTTTTTTATAATTTGAACAGAATGATTTATTTTTATAATTAACGATCCGGAGGTTGCGGGTTCGATCCCCGCTGGAACCCAGATTTTTTTTTAAATAGGATTCCAGTCTGGTTAACACTTAAGGCCTATAAAAACATCTTTCTGGTTGGTTGAAAGAGATTGCCACACGGCAATAAACTCGCCAGGTTAAAAAAAGGAGAGAATTTAATTTGAGAAGAAAATGAAAAAAAAAACGGTTTGAAAGGTGATCCTGAACTAAAAAATTTTATAGTTATGCGAAACCTAAAAATCTTCATTATATTTGGGAAAAATATTCAATTTTTTAAAAAACTTTTACGAACAAATTTGATACATTTAAATTATATAAAATATGAAATAATTTTCTAAATAAATTTTTCATTTGAGTCAATTTTGAATCATTTCTGTTCGTAAATAATAAAAAACTTTTACTTTTATCCACTCGTGTCCTGTGTATTGCGATTCTTCACAACCCATCCTTTAACATTTCTGGGAATTAAATGATCCTTCATATTTTATTATTAAATGGTCATGAAGAGTATCGATAACGGATGGTAAAATTATTATTTTCTCAATTATTAGCATATAATCGTACACATGTAAAAACATTTGTGCGAAATTATCATAAAGTATCAGTCGTAATCGTTATCGCTTATTATCAAATAAACAAATTGTTTATTTGCTTAAAGAAGTAATATATAAAAATTAATGTTAATCATTTGCATTTATTTCAACTGGCCGCGAGCTTTCGAGACTCGCTTTTCTATTTAATTGACATTCGAATCCCGTTAATTAGTATATCAAATTAATTTTGAACGCGTAATATGTATACAATTTATTGATTTAATATATTGAAATAGGAAACGTCGTAAAACGTTTTAATATTGAAGCCTTGCGGTTGCTTTCACCTTTAATTTTTTTTTTTTAAAGTTTATCAACAAGATTTTCATAATCTTTATTTTTTTAACCATAATACATTGAGTTTTTTACGAAAGACTTTTGGAACAATCAGATTTTGTTAAACAATTTTAAAAAATATGCATTTTTACACCTAATGTTTTATTTTTTTTCACCCATCTATTTAATTCAAATCAATTGTATATGTTTTGGCCTATTATGAGTTGATGCCAGTTGAAATACTATTATGAAACATATTTTTATGTAATATGAAATACTATTATGTAATCAATTATATATTTTTTGACCTATTGTCAGTTGATGCCAGTTGAAATACTATTATGTAATACATTTTTATGTAATATGAAATACTATTATGTAATATACTATTATGTAATCAATTATATATGTTTTGACCTATTATCAGTTGATGCCAGTTGAAATACTATTATGTAATATATTTTTATGTAATGTGAAATACTATTATGTAATCAATTATATATGTTTTGACCTATTATCAGTTGATGCCAGTTGAAATACTATTATGTAATATATTTATTTAATTTTACAATTATTTTATTAACTTAAGATTTATTTATAGTGTATATATTATAAAATAATCGAGAATTAAATATGGATTTAATAATTTCTAGTAAAATGAGCACTGTGTCGAGAGTTTAAATTGAAATTTAAAATTTAGATTTATGAATTTGGATTCATTTCTTTATATACTCGTAGTAGGAACAAAATATATATTGTAACTTCCAACAATGTTTCATGGTTTAAAACAGTCCAAGGTTAATATGGTTTAAAGAAGTTCTTCTAGAACTTTAAACAATACATTACTTTGTTATTCTGCTAATTATACCATATTTATTCTCGATACGCGTGTTTCTACCTCCTATCCCCAGACTCTCTTCATTTCGCCAGAAAAAGACCTCAGAATATTTGGTAGAAACACATGTAGCGAGTATTAAAGTTATTAGTAGAAAAACAAAGTTATTTATTGTTAAATATATTTTAATATTGAGATCCACAAAGTTAAAGCCGAAACCTTTGTTGAAGTTCTTCTAATTGAGAATTTAAAATGTAACAATCTAGGCATCGAGAAGTTTTCCCATGCAACTATAACTTACATCAATTTGAACAATCTAGTATCAGTTTATGATCAGACAACTTGTTCACAACATGAAAAATACGGGTGAAATTTAGAAAATTTAATTTAAACAAATAATTTATTTGTATATAGCACGCAGGCATACCACAGTAAAGTGTATAAAACAACTAGTGTATTTACGATCTCACTGAAGAAAGACTCGTGAATACGACAATGCAAAATACATATTGAGTCGGTATATTCGAAGAACTGACAAATCACTTCAATGTCTCCCAGGGGCTGAAACAGGGTGATAGATTTGCTCCAATATGATGCTTAATGTACAAATACCATGTCATCAGAAATAAGACTGAGGATATAAATGGAACCATGTTATTCAAATCATGTCATCATTGGGTCAAGTGGACGACCATATCAGGAAAAATAAGTTATATTATTTATTTATTTTATTTATTATTTTGTGTATACGATTATAAACGATACATCTGGTGGGATTATTGCCATACAGTTTTTTTTTCAACCAATTAGCTTATTTTAGATACGTAAGTTTTTGAAATCAATGACAGATTTTACAAAATAATAATTAAATTCAAGTTATAAAAATACGATCTCGAAATAATAGTGGTAGAAAAAAATAATTCGATCAAGGGTAAGGAAGAGAAACAAATCGGGATAAAAAGATATTCTGAGTAAGGCAATGTATTTTTTAAAATTTTAACTCTTAAACGTTAAAAGCGATGGTGCACATCTGATAACTCTTGGAAATTTGCTTCAATCACGTCGCGAGGATTGCAAATGAAGGTGTGTAAAATGAGGTATAGTATGTTGTGATGGTATGCGAAAGAGTCTCTCATCGCCTGATCTATGAGAATGTCTGTATTCTAAAAGTGATTTTTTTAATTAATATTTTTTCTCCTCCTTAATGTTCCCCTTCACGTCAAAGAAATGCAAAATCATGTCTTGTTTAATTTTGTCTGCAGCGGAATCACTTTCTTAGGTTCCTTTTTCTTCATTTTCCTTGTATCTTCCCCTGCAATATGACTTGGATGATTTCATATTGGTTTCCTCTCATGAAATGCTCCAATCCTCTACTATTCTCCCTTAAGTATTCCAATATTCTACTCTTAATGCAATTGAGTACTTGTTTGTCTTATTTAGTCATTTAAAAAAATAAATAAGTAACCGTTGAGATATTAAAGTCGAATTTGTCATTATTAAATTAAATATAATAACCAGAACGAACACCTCGACGGTTATAGTTCGGTGGGAAGAAGGTGCACATTACAGAACGCAAGGTGCAACTGAGTGCAAGGTGCAACCACAGTTTGACACACAACCACTAAATGCCCACCGTGTCCGCCATCCCCCCCGAGCGGCGCATCACTGGAACTTGAAACAAAACAAAAAACAATGTAACAGGGATTCTCATTTAACTTCACTAATGAATATCGTACACTAAAACATATATACTCAAACCATACGATATCAAACTCAGCGAAGATGATAGTCCACAACAATATTTTAGTACCAACTTTGATGTATGAGTGTGAAATTTGACCATGGAACAAGACTGAAAAGATTCGAATTAATACTGTGGAAATGCGTGAATTTAGAATAATATATGGGGTGACTATGTATGACAAAATATGTAACGAAGCGATAAGAAATTATTGTGAACTTAAGGCTGATGTGTTGAGCAAGATGAAGAGACCAGATGGTTTGGGTGCGTGAAATGAATAAATTAAGAAAGGCTTACTAAACAAATACACAGTGCCAATGTGCGTGAAAGGCGTAGTAGAGGAAGACCAAGATATTTTGAAAGAAGATTACCTCAAGTCAGAGAAATCGTAAGAGCTGTATGAGAATGTGTGTGAATGTAGAAGGGGCGCGATAGGAACGTCTGGCGCTTTCTCCTTTCTGCCTACCACGATAGGGATATGGCGTGATGGTATGTATATGTATGTAATATCATACTTCGACTTTTCCTCTTTTTTGTGATGTAGACTTCAAGTTACTCTTATATATGTTCAAAGATGATGACAACCTTAGTGGCTTAGTTGATAAGACATCTGTTGACCAGCCCTGAGATCGCGGGCTCAATTTACATTGGAACGCAGATTTAAAAAAAAGGATTCCTATACGTTTTTTACTTCAGGCCTCTTTAAAATCTTTCTGGTTAGTTGTAGGAGTTTTCCACAATAAGACCGCCCGATTGTATTGTCTACAACAAAACTGTAATGTGATGTAATTCAAATATATTTTACACCTTTCTCTCTTGATTACATTTTATATAATATAATTTAAATAAGTCAAAGATTTACGTGTTGCTGAACTCGTTCTCTGGAATAGTGTATCTATGGCACTGATATTCAAATTGGGTTCCTTGATATTCAAACTAGATCCCCTGATAATGTAATTCCGGGGTTTTGCAGAACCATGGGATAGCGCTTTTAGCGGTTCCACAACATTTTTATAAAAAGTATGATTTTTTGTTATATCGTTATGCTTTTTAACTGCATTGGTATTAATAATTACGTTCTGTAGACTAGAATTAAGGTTTATATTACTCCTTACTAACAATTGAATAAAGATATTTCAATAAAAAGCATATTAACGCAATATACAAGAATTTAAATTTGAGAGCACCTGAGTAAGAAAAACTAAAGGAATAATATTTTAGACGCTAAAAATTTATTAACAACCTAAAGACAGGCCATTAATAAAAAGGTTCAAGTATCGTAAAACCATTTATTTCTGAAGTTCTTCAACAGAAGGGCTTTCTTGTTGTCTGTGTCCTCCAGGTGATTCTATAATATGTACAACGGCACGGTGCAGTGAACTGGAGTGGTGCTGGTCGGCATGCGTAACAATATTTATACCCCATTTATCCAGGTGGCTGTGAAGGCTTTCATTAGGATACCTGTTATTTCATGGTGCTTATAATCAGATAAAAAGTGCATTCGTATGTGAAAAATGAACCTACTAATCGGTGACGTGCTGCTGACACATGCCCTCTGAGGAACTCGGAACCGTTGCCATCGAAATTAACTGGTTCTGTACGCGGGTGCCATTTATTTTTATGTCTTCTTATCGCAGGATTTCCGGTTTAGTAAAAGGTACTTCTCTCTCCACGGCTGTTACTGTCACACACTCGGATTAGTTTATTTTTTCGTGTGTCCCTTGCGAGAATAAAGATGTTCGTATGATATCTTTATGTTAATGAACTTTATAAGTTACAGTACCTCAAATTTTAAAAAGGTTCAGTACATTTGAACAGTTCTTTTACTCGTGAATTTAGGTGCAGTTTTCATGGTTTCGTTATCATTTATTAGTAAAGGATTTAATAATATTTTCGTTACAAGATTTTACTAACACTTATAACATTTATTTTTTATCACTTTGGAAGTAACCAACATAGTATGATGATAATGGTAATAATGTAACAATATTATTTATTCCTGATTTCAAGGAAAATATAGTGTGCACGTATAAAATTCATATACCTCCATATAGAATATATATCATAGATGCGTAAAGAGCTATGACATTAATAAAGTTTATACATAAATATAGAAAATATAATAATCATCATAAAATATTGATAGTTAAATTTGTATGAGACTAAGGAATAGAAGAAAATATAAACAAATAAATTTGAAAATAAATCGACAGCCACTACACATCAACGTCTAGTTGGATAAGAAGTCTCTTCATAATCCTTTTTCAGTCAGACACAGCTTCGGTAGACATCTTTCACTCAACTTCGATGATTGATAAGAATGAGTCCTTTACACCTAACTGGGTGCCGTGAAAAACAAATTGAAACTGATTTAACAGGTGAATCCTCTCATCGACTCTGGCTGTTAAAAAGAGAAAGTTGTGCAAGCTTAACTATTCAGTGACATATGATTAAGAATATTAAATGGAGTAGTATTATTATTACAAATGTTTAAAAGAAATATAACTTGACCACGACACAGAAATACAGAGAGGAGTGGTATCACAATATTTACTATGTAACGTTCATCTCCTACAGATGATACTTGAATTGTTTAATAATCTTTTCAAAAAATGTGTATATATTATTAAGAGCTTTACTTCGAATAATTTATCTTTGATGCCTGAATGAGTCTCAACATCCCATTTAAGAGGTTTTTAAATACCTCTTAAACACTTAAATGAACTGTTGATTGAATAGTGCATTTCAGAGGATGTTGAATAAAAGAACAAATGGTTTAATATGATAAGATATTTTACCACCTGATTTATTCTTATCATAAAAAAATATTAACTTTGCGCCCGATGGCCATATAGCTTTTAAAGAACTTGAGTCTCCAGTGATGGCGTTCTTTCTGTCTAGTTTCTCAGAATTCGCAATTTGTAGAGAATTTTTAGTTAGACGTGCGTCGCTCGCGTTATCACGGTTGATCGGTTTGCCTACATTTAATTATTATTTCAAACTTTCGACCATAATAAAAGTGTTTTTAGCATGCTTTAGAAAAAAAAACATATAGAAAAAATCCCTGCGTTGTGATGAAAGGAATAAAACACAATAAATAGAATATATAAAATATTACTTATGTGATATTGCACACTGTATTTCTTAAACAAACTTACTTGGGTATAAACGACAATAAGTAAGGACACCCAGGGCCGGTTTCAGACAAGATAGCGAAAAATATTATTCTTGCTCTTAGTTAAGGAAAACGAATATACCACAAGTACACAAATTAATTTTTATTTTTGATCTAGTGTTAAAATGTATGATATAGTTAAGAATAATTGGATAAAATGTTTGTTCGAGACGGATGTTTTAATTAGCATTGAGATAGAAATCTTGAAATTGTTTGGCCTCATCATGAGAATGAGTTGAGATAGGCTTACAAAACAAATTAAAATGATAGAAGTAAATAGAGAACACGGAAGTATCGGGAAGGAAATATAATGTAAATAAGTGCAAGAATTATGAGAAAAAGAACAATATGTGTAACCTCAACGTGCACTTTTTCCCCCTGCGTAGCACATCAGTTTTTAGTTCACATTCATCCCTAATAATTACATTTCTTAGTATGTCATACATCAACACACTGCATATCTATCTCATTGTTCGCATTTCTACTGAATTTACTCAGCTTCTTTCATTAATTTTCCATTTACTCGTTTCATTCCCATAAGTCAAAATCTGCCTCTAATACCCTGTTATGAGCCATCATTATAGCAGACCAAGATACCCTGTTATGAGCCATCATTATATCAGACCAAGATATTGCTTGGTTTGAATAATATGTTTTAAAATATAATGCCTTTTTGATTGTGTTTCATAAAACAATTCGCCCTTCAATATCTTGTTTCACCTTTCCATCATCTGAGAACATACTTTCCAAATTGCAGAATTCTTCACCTCGTTCTAATATTTCATTGTTCACCCTAATATAATATTTACCTTTCTGTTCAGCATTTTCTTTTTGATAGCATTTCATGTACAATTCACTTATCATATGTACAATTCACTTATCAAACACTGTAATCAGTTTTTATTCTCTACTAACATAACTATGTCATCAGCATGCAACAGTTTATATACAATCCCGTTTTTATTTTTTGTGCCACCCAATTATCTTTGGAGATCTTTAATACGTATTTTTAAATATCTAATAACCAGAGTAAAATTATACACCCTTGCCTCACTTCTTTTGTAATATTATACCACACAATCAAGGCACTGTTGACTTTAATGCAGGTTCTACTCTCAGTATCGATGCAATATCGCATATTAACTTTCATTCAACACCAGTGTTTCCCAACGTGGGTCCCACGCCCCACAGGGGGGCAATTTGATTTATAAGAGGGGCAATTCGAAAATTGACTCGTTTAGAGTTTAGTCGTATTTTGATCGCTTTGTCACGTCACCGTTACGTAGGGGGGCATAAGAATTTTAGAAAGGCTTAGGTGGGGCATAGCACAAAAAAAGTTGGGAAACACTGTTCAACACCATATTCATTCAATACATTTCATAATTTGATCACAGACTCTAAATCGACGAATCTAGAGTTCACTATTTTACTTTACGCCAAACACTTTTCTACAATCATAAGCTAGGAAAAAATATGATTCACAGATTCTCTTTCATCTAGGAAGATACCTAGGCCATCCCACACTTTTTTTCCACTCGTTCTATCAAATGCTTTTCATACTGTTTACTCACAATATTTAATTAGCTTGTTAAAAGTAGTATCTACGTTCCATTTTGGCACATTTTATTTACACAGAGGTTTCATTGCATTTGTCCAATCTTCCAGTATACGACCAGATTCCCAACACTTGGGAATTTATTAAAAATATTTATTAAAAAATATTTAATTAAAAACGACTATAATTGCACGGTAAGAAATAATTGGCATAAAACGCATTTCTCATAGTGGTCTAGATTCTTAACCTCCCTTCACATAATTAATGATTGATAATAAGGTTATTTATTTCATTCTTATTAAAACGTTCAATTTATTGAACTTAAAAAAACACTATATTGGCTCTAATGTCATGAACGGATTAATTTTGAACTGTATATATTTATATTGAAGTCCATTACTGGGATGTATCCATTATATCTTTCGAATATGTATCTTAGATAAGTTCCTTTGGAGAGGAGAATAACTTTGAAGTGGATTTCGTTTTCATCAAATAAATTGATTATTGTAAATTGAACCAATAGGGCGGGGTATTTAAACATGGCTTTTGTCGTTGCTGGTCCTGTGGCATGGAATGTCCTGCCTCTAAATGTAAGAGATATGGGTTGCTTTATTAAACACTTAAAATCACTATTTTTGGGAGTCTTACCCAAGTTTGTGATTTAATATGTACATTACACACATACACATGTATACATCACTACATCTAAAAAATGAGTTTCTGTCACATACCGGAAAATCTAGAAAGGTTTCTTTGTAATCCCTTGATTAGTTTTCTGCAATTTTCTTACCAAATTTGATTTTTCTAAACATGTATAATGCGAGAAACTACCTAATCTAATAACCGCAATTACCACCTTTCTATTATTATACTCAATTTACATATATTATTTATAGTTAAGGCATTAATATTATAAAGGTTTAAATATATTGTAATCACAAAGAAGTGTGAAGTCTTGTTTGCGCTCCCCTAATGATGAGGTGAAAACCTTGAAACCGGTAGGGTTATACCGTTACATAAAGTGGAATAAACAGTGTTTGATAAAACAAATTACAAATCAATTTACATATATTTATTTTGTAATATTTTTAATCTGAGAATAATTTAGGATTCACATCTGAGTGAGAACGCCCTTGAGGATAGTCTGCTCTCGTTCGGCGCTATATAAATTTTCCTTTTATCATTATTTTTATCGAGTATGTTAAACAGCACTGGTAAGTTGAAATAAATGTTTCAACATGATTAAAAATAAAATTTGATTCTACAACCAGATTTTTTTTATAATTAGAATAATGTGTTGTTTCTGTAATCAGAATTATTATATTAGGAAATATTAATATGTCATAAAATATAAAGCTTTGTTCTTCATAAGACATTATGAGTGACACACCTGGATGTGGAATTATGAATCATATTACACATATGTACACAGAAAACTATATTAACGGGATTCATAAATTGCTGGCTGATGATGTAAAATGTCGGCTTTGTGAATACCTACAATACGTACCAGTCCTACATAGATGTGATGTGATATTCGAGCCCTCCCATCTGCAATCGCCTCACCTGTAGAGATGTTACATCACGATACGGGGGAGCGCCGCATCGCCACACCGCTGCGCTGCTGCCTGCTGCGCTCTGGGAGAGGTCGCTCTCAGAGGTACATGTTTAGCGACCGCCGTCATCACGCCGAGCCATTCTATCGGCGACACATATTATTACAGTAACTATCGATTTTATATTATAATACATGATATGAAAACAACAAATATAATATGAAAAGCTATCGACAGAATAGCGTTTCAATTTAGATTATAAAACAGTCACATATTTATTACTGTTAAACATCTGATATTTTATCAATCGTATCTAAATGTCTACATTGCCACTGTAAATTTTAATTTTTCTTCTAGTTAACCATATCTCAGTTAATCATATCGCTCTAGAAAAGTATTGCAATATCAAACACGTCCGTACATGAAACTTTACTTTTGGGATATGCCATACATGTTTCAACATTTTCCATGTACATACACGACTTCATTGTTGAATTCCGTAAATCTCCGTTCTTCTAGTTAGTCATGTCTCTCTAGAATAGTATTGCAATGTCAAACACGTCCAGATGTGTATATGATACTTCATTTTTGGGATATGCCATATGTTTTAACATTTCATGAGTTCGCTCTTGAATTCCGTAAATCTTCGTTCTTATAGTTAGTCATATCTCTCTAGAAAAGTATTGAGATATTAAGTACGTCAAACATTGTTTATTCCACTTTATATTATATATGATATAAAGTGGAATAAAATGTTTGACTAAACAAATTACAAAATATAACTTAATTCCGAATTTTTTTATTGTGACACTTCTGCTATGCTTTGTTTCTAATTTATTTGTGTAGTTACAAGGTTTAAACTAGTGTTTTCCAGCATATGTTTTTTTCAAATATCTTTAAGGTATCGATTGCATCGAATTACATACTACCAATTAAACAAGACCTTTTTGTTTTACAAATGTGGATATTTTTTTGGAAAAATAAACAATAGTGAAGTTTAACACTTATTTTGTTTCATATATCTGACAGATGGTGATGTTCATACGTTTTATAATATTACAGCAGGAACAAAGTGAAAATGTGATTTGTTAATTTAAGTTTTATTCCACCACAAAATCGATATTCTTTCCAATTAGTTTCAAGTTCAACAACTCATTTTCAGAGCCATGTTCAATACCCTGAAAGCACAAAAGAATGTCACGAATATTGGGGGCAGACACTGAGTGTTTTAATATATCATGAAAGTGATTTTTGTTGTTGTTCTTTGTATATTCATATCAAAATACAACAAAAAAAAACATTCATAAATTGTGTCTTCATCGTTACTTTCATATAAGTCTCAATTAAATGTGTGACTTAATTAAGGAAACGTTTAAGGATATTGATGATCTTGAATTTGATGGTTTCCGCTTGGGTTATATTAAATAGTCAGTGTTTATCATATATTAAAGATATACATTGCAGAAACAAAAACAACTTGTCTATAGCTTTCTGCCCAGCCATATACGACTGAGCTCTCAAAGTATAATTGCACGAATACCGAGTAATACCATAAACTCCACAGCTTACCTTTGTACCATCTAAATCCACAGAGATTGACAACTTTACTGAATTTGAAAAATGAATAAACCGTACAGATACGCGTAAAATAATACCACCTACACCTAAAACTACAAAACCATGACAAAGATATATTATATGAACCTACATTCTGGTATACTCAAATAGAAGCACAGTACATTAACATAATATACAAACCGCGAAAACCATAAGAGTATCTTTATTAATCTTTCTCTTATCCTCATTAATGGAAATTTATAGCGTAGAAAAAATAATGAACAGAAAAAAGCCGAAACAATTAACCGTATAATAGGCCCTCGATAAAATCAAACACATTGCGTGTGAAATAAATTTATAAGGTGTATCTTATAAGTAGCCGCTGGGCGTAAATTCGTTGGGATATTTTACCAATTCATTTGCTACTTTTTATTGCTGACTGCCTTAAAATTGTTAAAACATTAAAAAAAAAATTCGTGAACAGTGCATGTTTAATATTGTTTACTATCTAAAATAAAACATTTATTCAGATTATAGATGCTGTACTACGTAGCCATGTAAATAAAACTATGAGTAGGGTTTTTCATCCTCTCAAACAACACTAATCTGACATATCCAGTATTTTCTTATTTCAAAGAATCCGTATGTTATAAAAACTTTTCAGTTCATAAACATACGAAATACCGGTTTGAATATTTCAGGAAAAACTTATAAAAATAAATTATTATGATTACTCGACAACTTATTTCGTAACGTGAAAAAAGATTGAATAAATGTGGTAGAAATGCATGAACTAAGAAGAATGAATACATGGGGGGGGGGGGGATGTATGACAGAATATGGAATGAAGTGATAAGTGATAAATTTGAACGAACATAATGATGTGTTGAGTCAGATGAAGAAGTGCTTTCTGGAATGGTTTGGGCACGTGGAATTAATGAATGAAGAAAGCCTAACAAATCAAATATATAGTATTAATTTGGGTAAAAGGTGTGATAGAGAGAGAGACCAAGGAAAACATTATTCACTTGAATGGTTTTTGAAAGAAGGAAATGTAAGAAATCAGTAAAATCATAGTTGTTTGAGAAGAGGCTCCCTCCTCTCTGCCTATCACAACAAGGAAATGGCGTGAGGTCTTAAGGAAATGGCGTGATGGATTAAACATTCAAGCGCAAATAAATTGTTCAAATTTTGATTTGTGATTGAGAAAATTCGATTTCTTCATAAGTTCTGATGAAAATTGTTTTGATAATGAAATATTTCGATATCTTCTTTGTTTAATCAAATATTTCCAGTATCTGCTTTATGAGTATTTCATAATAGTAATCTTTTGTTTATTTCAAAGTGAATACTCATTAAAATATTAACATATCTGATGTTTGCCTCATTACCCGGTAACCTAACCTAACCACCTGGCAGCTTTGCCTCATTACCCGGTAACCTAACCTTACCACCTGGCAGCTTTGCCTCATTACCCGGTAACCTAACCTAGCAGCTTTTCCGCTGTATCGTCATCGTGACTGGGGACACTATAATACCCAAAGTGACCTTATTAGATGTTATTTCATCATTTTCATCAAACCATGTCAACTACTCTGACCGTGAGATGTTTTTATTTTAAATTTGATCTTAAGAAAATAAACCTTTATTTATGTTAATCCACTTACTTGTATTGTAACATATTATTGAATTGTATTACACTTTCGTTGTATACAGTATAACCTGGCGGTCTTGTTGACATGTGGTAATCTCTTCCAACCAGCCATAGATATTTTAAAGTGTCCTCAAGTGCAAACTAGACTGGAATCCTTTTTTAAGAAAATCTAGGTTCCACTAGAATTTGAACCCGCAACCTCCGGGCTGGAAGACAGGCGTCTTACCAACTAGGCCACATATACCTGATTTTGATTGTATTAATAATGGTACTAGCCGAGATTTTCATAATTTGTTTAGATTTTCACATCAACGATAATTTTGTGAAAAGATAACGTTATAAAAATGTAATATTCCAAAATGGAATGCAAAAATATTACAACTACAGTGCATTTATTTAATACTACTTAATATATTTAATTTAACTTGAATTTTTTGTAAATAAATTGTTAATTCAACTTCTAAGTCAAACCAAACAAAACATATAAGTATACGTCATGTAAGTATAAAGCATATAAGTCAAAGATTTCTAACGAAAACCCTTTCTGTAATGAATCTGTACAGGAGAATAATTTACTTGAAGAGTTTCGCGATAGTATAACATGAAGGCTTCCAGAAGAAAGTCGAAACGTTTCTTCATAGAAAAAGTCATTAAAATACCATTGGAATGGTCTACTGTCATTAAATGGCACCTAAAACTAATTCATCACCATCTAAAACTTTATTCTTAAATATTTTAAAGCTGGAATAAAGTTGTCACCGTGGTCTAGTTATACAGATGCCTGTCTTCTAACACAAGAGTTGTGGATTCAATTCTCGTTTCTACCAAGATATTTTAAAAAGGGTTCCAGTTTGATTTTCACTTAAGGTTTGTTTAAACACCTTTCGGAAGAAAATCTTTCGTTGTAATGTTTCAGGTTGTACTGTATACAGCGAAAATAAAATTAAAAAAATTACTTCTCGTCCTCGGGTAGAAAAAGCTTTTTTACGTCCACATTTTGAAAAACTTTGACTTTGAAATGTTGACTATTTTCTTTTCACAATGTTGTCTTGTATTTATATTAATTAAATACCATATCACTAAGAGTTCGTTTAATTTAGAAATTTTTCAGTATTACTTCATTATGTTGGTGATCTAGTAAAACGATTTCAACACGCCTACTTAGACTCTCGTTACAGCGTCTATCTGAGCATTATCTTTTTATCTTTACCAAACCTGCTCACAATCTTTGAACCAGAACCTTCGGCTAGTAAATTGTGAAGAATCTCGCTTTAATCATGATAGGTTATCAAGCAGTAACGGTCCAGCCGCGCACTTGGTCGCGGTCTGTTAAAGCCACGGGCCGAAACCCGCCGAAAGAGATATCACTAGCCAAACGTGACGACGTAAGTGAAGGTACGAAATCTCTTACTTCCAGGAGTGGACTGACGACCAGGGATTAATGCTTCGTTTTCATTCTCCCCTTATTAATATTCAATGATTTATTAATTGATCAAAAACGAGATTTTATTTTGGTGCCAGTATGCAACATGGCTGAAATTATTGAATAAATATTATCGCCGTTATTATTGATGAAATTATTGAATAAATATTATCTAAAAAAATATAACACTTGTATTATACTTGGCATACAGTTTAACCTGGCGACTTTCTTACATATACCATACATACCATCATGTAATTTCGCTGTTGGGGAAGGTAAAGGGGAAAGACCACCAGACGTTCCTATCTCGACACACATATTTCATCTCTTCTATATTTATACACTTTTCTCATACAGTTCCCTACGGTTTAACTTACTACTAACTTTTCCTTCTGTCAAAACCTTAGACAATGTTTTTCTTCATCTTACGCTACACATTTGCTTTAAGGTCACATTCATCCCTAATCACTTCATTTCATATTCTGTCAAACGTTATCACCCCATGTATTTTTCTTAGAGTACGCATTTTTACAGCATTTATTCGGCTCCTTTCAGTATTTTTTCACGTTCACATTTCACTAAAATAAAGATCATCAATTAATTCGATATTACGCAACAGTAATGTGACTGTTGCGATATTATTTTCTCCTCGGTGAGATACAAGCAAAAGCCTATTTTACTGGGGACACGACAAATGAAAGGCAATAAACCCGAATCCATTAAAATTGTGTGTCCACATTACCAGTTTTTTTTTTCAAAAATTATATATTTATTCATAAAATTTCTTGTCAAAAATTTTTTTTTTAATTAATAATAAAATAAACGCTTTTAAATGACGAAAAATGCTTTGTTAAGTTGATTTTATGAAGAAAAAAAAACCGATCCGTTTCTGTTCATGGCTATTGTTACATTGTGTTATTGTTGATGGCTAATTGGATGGATACTGCAAATAATGACCAATTCGTTTGTTTTTAATTGTTACACCCAGGCGAAAGCAACGAAAGTTTCTGTACTCAAGTAAGTTTCGTTAATTTAACAAATCGGTTTTTCAATGATTGGGTGTTTGGTCGCTTTCTTTGAAACTGATCCCAATTAAGCTAACGCGTTGCGCTACTACCCACACCGTTAATTCCGCTGCGGGAATCAAAATAAGCTTCTGGTGAAAACTGCCTGTGATTTTATGCTCCTCGAACTATTCGTAATTATACGTCCCTCGATCCTGAAAATATTTACTTTTAATGCACTCACGTCTCATATAGTAAAACCTGACCGGCTTATTACCGTGGTGGTAAACTCATCCAACTAACCAGAAAGAAAAAAAGAGGATACCTTCTTCATCTTTCAATCTTGGGGATTGGTTAGCAGCAAAGCCCTGCATCTCCTCCTCCACTTCGCTCGGTCTTCAGCGATCCTCTTGAGTTCCGTATAGGAGGTGCAGTCCATATCGTGGCATTTTTGCTCCAGATACTCTCGGCGAGGACGCCCTCTGCCAATCGATCTCTCAATTATTCCCTCCAGTATATTGTGCAGGAGATTTTCATATCGCAGCATATGACCCATCCATTCTGCACGCCTTTCCGATATAGTGTTTGACAGGTGCCTGGTTTCTTCGATCCTGCTGAGAACCTCGTCATTTGTAATGTGGTCTCTCCAAGAAATCCTTAGGATTCGTTTATAGGTCCACATCTCGAAGGCCTCCAATTTTTTTCGATCTCTTTCGCCTATGCACCATGTCTCGGAACCATACATCAAAATACTCTACACATATATTTTGACCAATTGCTTGCGGAGCTTTAGGTCCATGTTGTCCATGGTCCATGAGCTTTAGGTCCAGAGGATACAAACGAGAATCAAATCAGCAATCTTCTGGTTGGAAGACATTCATCTTACTACCTAGGCCACGGTACTCGTCAATTTGCTTATTTCGAATTTTATTAAATTATAAGGAAATAATAAAGTGATATGTATGAGATATGTAAATTATCGTTGTATCGTTGTACCTGATTTTTATTTATTAATTATTTATTTATTATTACACATGACAAGAAATATACATAATTTGCGAAAAAACAACAGGTGATTTAATTTGGACATACAATTTTTGGATCTGGGTTTGTTGCCTTTCATTTGTCGTATCCCCAGTAAACTAGGCTTTTGCCTGTATCTCACTGGGGATATTTAGCATGAAAAAATAAATCGATACTTCTTTCCGATTTTCGATTACACAAAAACAAAACCCCGTTGCACATTCTCATCAACCTGACAAACAGTGACACTCAATTACAACTGGAAACATCATGCGAAATCAAACTCCTCACACAGCATCACTCCAGAAAGACCAAAAATGTTCATCCCATAATATACCGCACACAATCATACAAATAAAAATAAAAACAGAAATATACAGAAATATAAAACACCAAAAATTAAAACAACAAAAAGAAACCCACACTCAAGAGCCCACACAAATCTTTTCCACACGTCATTCATCCTGAAAACCCAAGTACTCAAAATCCTGTCGCAATAACAACCACGCTCCGATCGACTGTCTAAATGGTTTTCCTCCCTTTACCCTAAATTGAATTTGGCACGTCATTATATGTCATGGGAGCCAAATAAGCATATTGCATTTGGGCAAAAGAGGTTTTCACTCTAGGGGTGGTGAACATTTCATTAGTTGCCATGCGTGTCATGTGTCTCTGCTGAGTTTGCATCTTCCTTTCCTCTCGATGGTAGTGCCAGAGAATGGATTTGAGATGCAAATTGACTATGTTCAGGACCCTATACTCTCTGGAAAGCTCCGCCATGGGATACCAGGAAGTTTGTTAATTATTTTCACAATCAATTTTTGGGAAACCTGCAATATGTGTTTTTGGGTTAAGGCGCATCCCCCCAAACTGATATACCGTAAGAAAGTGCTGACTGACATGATTTATTACTATATGACAATCTCTTCCAACCTACCAGAAAAGTTTGAAAGAGGTCTTTAGTGAATACCAAACTAGAATTCTTTGAAAAATATAATGGGAATCGAGCTCGCTAATCCCGGCCTGGAAGAAAGGTCTTTCCAACTAAGCCAAGAAAGTCGTCCATATACTTATTTCGAGTCTGATTAAATAACAAGAAAATGACAAATAGAGGTGTATGAGATATAGTTTATAACACTTTCATTTTATATAGTACAACCTGGTAAGCTTAATATCATTTGGAGATATCTTCCAACCATCCATCAATATATTAACGTGTTCCTCGCGGGAAGCACAACCACCTGTGATCTGACGACAATCCAAATTTCAAATCACAAATATTTAAAAAGAATGACACAAAACCGGAATGAAAATGGAACTCAAATTTTAAATAATCTTTATTCTAGCGACATCTCGGAAAAGCTTGTCAAATAATATATTAGTTTATGAGATATTGTTGAATAAACAGAGCGGCGATTTTTTTTGGTTTCTCAATATTTCCAGGTATTGCGTCACATGTAACGACCTGTCGCGCGGATCGAGTCCTGCGATGAGTCTCTCTTACGTAAATAAACATTACTAAGTCTCTCTTACGTAAATAAACATTACTAGTGATATATGCATTTGATTGGGTGAGTGTAATGAATCATTGCTTTGATCGTAGCATTCCTTTGTTTATTTTACGTAATGTTTAGTTTATCTCCTTTATTTAATGAGTCTCCTTAAGAGTAATGACTATAATTTATTATCAAAAAATTACTTGAATGTCATGTTTACTTGGTGTTATAATCAAATACCAGTGGTTCTAAACAAAATACGCGTTTAAACTTAGAAATTAAAAAACGCCGAAATTGTGCCGCGCACAAGATTCGTGGAATTTGATTTTTAACGCGGTGAACAGATTAAAGAAGTCGTTGGTAAAAACCTGAGAGAAATTGTTAAAAAAAAGTCTTGGTTTCAAGTTACAGCAAAAATTGAAACTGCAACCGCCGGTGGAAGATAGGGTTTTTACCATCTAAGCCACTGAAGTCATCACATTACTCGGACATATTTAGTGAACATTTTGAAAATTAACATATATATGTTAGATAGAAGATTACGGTGGTAATTTTTTTTTTAAATGTATTTATTAAGCAGATAAGCTATAATAGTTAGATGTGTTTGTTATCTGAGCAACATGTTTATATACCTACAATATGATAGGCGAGTTGTAAGGATCTTTGAAAAGACGGTAGTGATAGGGAACAAGGGAAACAAAACACTTGTAAAAAGAAATGTGGTTAAAAGTGTTGGAAATATTTATGTTGACTTAGGGAAGCTATGATTCATGTTTCCTTCTTAGGAAACATGAATCTATTGTTGTGTATAAGCAATTATAAAAATATTGTACCACATAATTTACGTCCGTGTGATGAATCACGCTCCAATCCATTTCATAGACGTCTTGATATAGCTTGTGAAAGTCGTCCTTGTGAAAGATCCACCCTCTGTGGTGTGAAGTATCATGCGATGGAATTAGAGTGCGTTCACGACTAGCAAACTAGATGAATTCAGTATTAAAATCTAAAGCTGTATGATATGCCTTCTCTGGCTTAAGAGGTGAGTCGCTTAGACTAATGGATATTTCCCTGTTACAAAATATAAGGTCTAACGTTCTACCATTAGCATTTACAACCCGATTTTGTTGTTCAAGTTCAAGAGCCGCACGCAAGAAAGTCAACTCCTGATAACTATAATTAAAGACTGGATGTAAATGTTATATTAGTCAGATTAAGAAAGGAGCAATAAAAGAGGTTAGGATAGCAGATATAATGGATATAGAAAAAATAGCTAAGCGAATATACTTGTTTAATTCTGAAGTACAAGGTGTGCGCTGAAGAGATAGTCCAATGAAAATATGTCCAGACACGTTTTCCAGATCAAATGGACCAGATGTTGAACGATTTTAAATTGTGACGCACCAATAATATAAGTTGCGCATGACGAGATGTATGATTGGAAGAAGATATAGTTGTGTGTTTAGATAGAAAAGTGCAGAGATCTATTATTTCTGCCTATCCTGCAAAGGACATGATATATCTGTAAGTATATTCCTGGAAATGACTTCCTCTGGAGTGTAGTTAGGCTAATGGACAGGAAGCATTCAAGAGGATTCTTAAGTTCCCACTATATGAAAGATGTTACTTTGAAAAAGATAAATCAAAAGGAACATAAGGTTTGGGATGGAAATTGTATGGTAGTTAACGTCGAGGAATGTTTTACATGAAATAATGCTTATTTAGTATATTATTAAATATCGATAAGAGCGAAGCACATCTGACAATCAATATCATTCAAAGTTTTACCCGTAGTTTGATATATATTAATTTATTTAATAATGTTTTTTTCTAGTTAAGTATGATAATATGAAGTTCTACAAATTCAATGCCTATACCTTCAACAAAAAAATCCAATAGCTTAGATCTCGAAAGGCAATATAATTCTAGTTCTTAATATACTATGAATCGAAACCGACACGTCAAATTGCTTAGCAAGTATTATAACCGTTAAAATACTTATGCACAATTAATATCTAGGACTTATCCATATATAATACTTCTTCATCAGAGATCCATCTATGGAAAGCTGGCTTTCTACCACCAGGCTATTAGGTCGACGCTAGCGGTAGCACTGCTGTCATATAAATATTATTTTTTGCTTAAAGTGGAGCACATAAACAACGTTGCAGTCTCGGTTTTTATAAACAGGTAGGCTTCAATTAATCTCCGAAGCTCTATTACTCTTTCCATCTCCCGCTGAGCGCTTCCTCTGCTAATTTGGAGATTCACAGAACCGTATAGATATAACTCGTTTTGTTACAATTCACTTCACTCCAGCTCTGATGAACTTCTTTTCACCACAACAACGTTTTATTTTATGAAACATTATAATATTTAGAAATTCACACATCTAATATTGTTTAACAGTTTTACTTCCCTGATTCTTTTGTTGTTCATATTTTTCTCATCCATTTATTTGTTAATCAAATTTGTGATAACATCAGAATAAATGCAGTAGAAGTATATTATTGTATTATATTGTTTGCATTTTCATTATATACATTACAACCTGGCGAGTTTATTGCCATGTGGTGATCTCTTCGAACCAATAAGAAAGGTATCAAAGAGTATTTAAATGAAAACCAAACTGGAAAGCCTTTTTTACAAAATCTGGGCATGTAGATAGGCGTCTTACCAACTAAGTCATGGAGATCGTGAGCATGCGTGCTTTGCGAAGAATATCTGATAATAAAATGAATGATTACGTGACCAATGATCGGATTATGGATCACTATTCGAATCGAATGTTATAAATAGGATCGAAAAGGAAAATAGAGATGGTTTGTACATATCGAGTTATATTCAGGTTTTCTAGACATGTGGACTACCAGCTATTCGGTTATCTTTTAGGCATCCTACTTGGTGATTATTACGAATTCTATCAGTGACTGACTTGCCCAAGATACATCGCAAGACCTTCATATTCAATATTTTAAGATATGACTTTGTTCAAGAGGTGTCAGCTCAGGTGTCAATGCCACATATTATTGGCCGTACACATGTTTTATACTTTTTCATCTTGCCACCTGTAAATAACAAATTATGGAAAATTGAAAGATTATTTTGTAAATATATTTATACCGTTTAACTTTCCAATGAAATATACAACGCACTATTTTATTTTATTAGGCGTATGCCCGTCATAAAGCAAGTAGATTTTACAAGACAAAACAAAAGTTTATTTAAAAAATACAATAATTAATTAATATGTGTATAGCAGTAATAAGTATAAAAATCCCACTATAATTCGTAAGAATAGAAGGTAAGAGAAGTTTAAGAAACTAGATAAAAGTGACATGACTTGCTGAATCAAATTCTGAAATAAAGAATATTAAAAGTTTTTATAATGGATAGGTATGGACTTGGCAAAAAATACTTATGTGTGCCAAGATAGAATGAAATGGAGATCCGTTTATTCTGCCTTCCCCAACAGGGGCATAGGTGATGATGACGACTTCGTCGAGCAATTATTTTCGACTATTTAATATACTTTTAGTTAAATAGTCTTCGACTAACAAAGTGCTGTATCATAACACCTCAAAAGTGCTCCATATATGATATTTATGTCAGGGAGTTACTGAATACAGGTACGAAATAAATTTAAATGAAAAGTAAAACGCTGGTAATCAAACCCGGGACGTCTGTAAGTAAAACATATATCTCAATTGCTGAGGGAGGAATGATCTGATGAGCTGGTAATAATTTATTGATAATTTGTTTCTGTCATTTTGATTGAGTAAAAAAATATAAATAATTAGACCAAAATTCCAAACGAACATTCTTTAAGAAAATTTATTGATTTTCTAATATTTTTTTCCAATTATGATTAGCATTTTAAAAGTGAAATAAGTTTCAGGTGATTTATATACATAATAAATTAACAATTAAACTTTAATATCTAATTAAAATTATGTTCATTACACAAATTATGGTATCAAAACGTGATAACATTAACATTTGGTTATAAAAAGAGTCATTAAATCTTCAAAATATAGTTCATTAATTAGTATAAATCTTATTTATCATACAAATAGCTAGAACTAAACCATATCATTTGTCAAATTAATATCTCAATTTCAAGAATGTTAACAATGTTTATGTGGATACAAACAAAAATACACAGCGACACTTTAGCGCTCTGGAATAATTAAACGGGTTTGCCCACACTTCGTGTGAACTGGTGTAAGCAAAGCTATCGACAGGCATGTTCTAGTCCCGTTCTATTGTCTATGGTAGAGTGGAGATAGATTTGAAGTTTAATGGAACATAATGCTGCAGGCATTGTTTTATTACGAAATTTGTTTGATGTCTTTATATCATTTCTATCATTATCATCTAAATTGATTTCATAATCCAGGATGATTCAAAGGCTCTTTGAAGAGGAACGAAAACTGTTTCTTGAGTTTATTAAACGGTGTTGCGTATTTTTATGTTCAGTCACACAAAATAAAATAAAAAATATGTAAGCCAAATCGTGGTACAAACTCAAACGAAATGAAAAATATCTGGTGTATTAGGTAAAATGGGGTAAGGAATAATTGAGGTAATATCTAGTAAAATGGGGTAAAGAAACGAAAAACATATGGTAAAATGGAATACGGAATGATCGAGGCGGATGTAATGTGTAGAATTAAAAACGCTAAAAAATTAGATTCTTTGTAATTAAAGAAAGCAAGGTTTCAATTTGGTTATCATTAAAGGCTTCCATAACATATTTCTGGGTGGTTGGAAAAGTCTTATAACATTGAATCCACCATGTTGTACAATATACAACGAAAGGGTAATACAATATCTTAATTAATTTCATACAATAGCAAAATAATCTTCTATTTTATATTTTTTAATGAATGTCCATCAATATAGTATGTATCATAGTATGGAACCAAAGGAAAAAGTATATAACGAACAACAAATCGATTTTTTTCATCGAGGGTAGGTAGATTGGTGAATCGCAAACACCCTTTTTAGCGAAATTGCGTATCGTTCCCCTTTTTTCCGCGTCCAAAAACGGAATCATCGCGGCGACAATCACGTATGCAATCGATATATCGTTTCAAATCCCACAATAAATAGGGGAGAGTCGTCTGACCCGACACCAGCCTACTTAGGGACGACTTAAATCCGAAATTGGGTTTTTCAAACGCGCACGTGTCATTTATTACCACCCCTTGCGCTCCCTGCTGCCACCCTCCCTTCAAAAGGATAACTATAAACCTATTATGATTTTTTTTCAATAACGCCCCGTACCACAGCGTAAAAAGCTTCGAATTAATCCACCCTGAGATGAGGGAGGCTAATGAACGATACATCATCCGCTACATTTGATACATGGACAGTATTCGGAGCATACAATATGCACAATGGAGCAAAGCCGGCTTCCGAAGGATTCACTATTATCACACGATTTCGCTATTGTTTTCATTTTTAAAAAAACATTTCTAAGATAAAATATTAAAAATTGAGCATTTATGGCTATTTTTTGATAATTTCTATGAAAACAATTATTTTTATGAACATTATATAAAATTGTGCTTGTAGCAAATCGTGCGCAACAAAAAAAATCATCCATTTTTTTCTGACGCCTAAAGCATTCAATTTAAAGGTCCATTATCTGAATTGAAATGTAATTATATACCTTTAATTGGTTGTACTGTATTATATTTTCGTTATATATAATATAATCTAATGAGCTTTTGCTATTTGATTTAAGATTGTTTTTGAGGCCGTGTTAATAAACTGAGCTGTTAAGAACCTTCCTACTCGAAAACGGAATGACGTTGTTGAGTTACTTTTCCGATATTGATATCTTCGATATCTCGGTGGACAAATTGAGGATTGAACTTCTTAATGAATTTTGCAGACATAACTGAGCCACTTCACAAGAAAGCGTGAGTATCACTTTTCTCGTTTGAATTATATTATACTTCGACTGTTCCATTTATTTTATTTCCCTTGTTATTTGTGTAATGAAGTTAAAGCTGTCTCAAATGTGAAATAAATAAATGATAATCTCTTTATTGGTTCACAATTTTTAGATTTTAAATACAATATTCTTACCTGCATACCTATGTTTGTTAAGTTAAACGCATACACCATGTCGGTGACCGTGATCTAATGATTAGCATTCACGTTAAGTAAGCAAGTCCCCTAGGATTCAATTCCAGACTGGTTATATTCTAAGACCATTTTATATCTGGATTTGTGTTTTTTCAGTAACTTTGCTGTTTACAATTAATTCTTATAGTCCTATTTAGCGATATATAAAACTGCCTTACGAAAGGCTGTAACAGATTAAACATACCGATCGTTTTAGAAGTATGATATATTTTCATCAAAAATCTAGGTGTGATCTGTCAAGACTGTATGTTTGCTGAAGTGTAACAGCTTTCACACAATAAACCAATACAAGCACAGGCATCTTTCATCTATATGATGACTCACGCTCATATTAGATAACAAGGAATTGCCTATCATCATCATCGTAATGATTGACAAATAATATGAGTGATTTTTTTTATTATAAGTAAAAAAAATTGGTAAACTCGATACAAAATATATTTGTTATAGAGTAATATAATTCTTAACTATCAAATGTTTCTTTTTCAAAATTATTTTCTAACGCACCATCTCGACAAAGTACATTTCTTCTCTATACCCCCTAAATAATCTTCAACAGATATAACCAACCACAAAATTTAAAGCTACATGAATGTATAAAGTCGTAAGGTAGTTTAAACCATCGCCACTGACACGTGGCGGTCTGTCAAAATATTGCGTGAAAACTGCATTGTGGGACACGTGCCCAACTTTAGCCTCCCACAGGGTGAAGCTGTTAACTTTATTAATAAAAAACACTCTCAGACTTAAGGGAGAGAATTCCCTTTGCCAATATGAAGAGGTGGGTTTGATACTTCTATCGAAATAGAATTTAGAAACTCTAAAGCAACTATGATATTGAAAGTATTATTAAACTGTTGCAATATATATTAAATCCTAATGTATGACTCAAAGACAAAATTAGAAAAACGAAACATTATTCATATTAAATTCTTTACCAAATATATATTTCTTAATAGCCAATCTAAAAACTAACCAATTTTCTTGTTAAAAGGTGGTTTTAAATTAAATATTTTTTGAGTAATATCATATCATCATTGATTTAATAATTTTCATACAAAAGTTCAATTTAGAGCATTTTAATGATTTTGATGTAATGGAAGATTTTTTTAAATAATGGCATTAAATTTATTTCATCAAAAATGAAATAATCAGGTCATTCTAAGACTTGAAAAATATATAACAGTAGGAAGAAAGGGCAGATCGCTAGACTTTCTTATCGTGACACACATCTTTCACCTCTTCTACATCCATACATATTTTCATATAACTCCTACGACTCCTCTGTATTTTACACTTCCTTCTTATGATATATCATTCACTTTATCCGAACATTCTCTCTCCTAGGTGTTCCTCTAACGTACCTTTCACTCATAGTTGCACTGCACGTTAGTTTTGTTAGTTATTTTTTATTCATCCGTTCAAAAGATGTAATACCTTTGCAAAATATATCAAATATCCAATAGATAACTTTCGTTGCTCGATTTTGTAATAATCTTAGAACGGATTTCGAGTTATGCTATTTGACAAAATAATAATGGAATTTTAATTAATTTATACGGTGAAAAACACACTTTCAATAGTTAACAGAAGTGCGCCATTTTAACGACTTTCAAATGAATATTAAAAAATATAATACATAGTTCATGTAAAAGGAAAAATAAGCAAGTAAAACACTTATTTTATATTTTTGTGTTCACCACTGGTTTATTTTTGGGTTTACTACCGGTTTCGAAGACAACTGTCTTCATCATCAGGTGAAGATAAACGTCAAACGAAGATAGTATTTTCTAAGATTCAAGAAAAAATATGTAATTCACTCAGAATAACCTTTCTCCTCCTTTTTTCCTCTTATCATCGTTGTTTAAAGATTCATATATTTTTTTCTTCATTTTTCCTAGTCTCGAAAACTCATGAAATCATAGGTATGGTTTTTAGAACACCAACACATAAATTATACATACATACACGAGATTTTGTTGCTTTTCATCAAGTATTGTATATCTTAGAGCCCTTTTAAACGTACATAGGACGCCTGCAAATGAACACCAAAGAATACTAAAGCTGCAAAATTAAATCACTTCACCGATCCAAAAAAAAACCAACACGTGGATGGATAAACAAGTCGTGTTTATTTAGCTCCAAAAACATCCACTGTGCTGCCATGGAAGATGACAGATATAAAAAATACACCATTTCCAAAAGCATTAAAAACAAATATTGTTCTTGATGATTCTTCCACTGTGGCCACCTCACCATACTGATGCATTTATATGTGTGTTAGAAAAATTGTAGATATAAAATAAGTGAATGTGAAATTCACAAAATAAAAACTTGATTTACGTGAAAATGGCCTATTTAATGCGAGCCCACCCAGTTAAATGGACTAAATAAATTGAATATAAGAAAATAAAGTAGAAAATTAAAAAAGTACTTTCCATAATTGTTGCCATGATAGTATAAATATCTATTGTAAAAAAATTGCTGCTGCATGGTAATAAACTTAGATTTATAATGTTTACGAAATAAATAAATATACCATGCTTGATCTTAATTTCACAAATGAAACTATTTGGTTTTTTTTATTAAAAAGTATAATAAATTTGACATTCAATTACTAGAGTCGTAAATTAAGGAAATTGATACGATTACACTCTATTGAAGATTTCCGTCCCTGATTAGATTGCCGAGTTCATTTTTGTAAGGGGTCGTAAACATATCGTCAAAAAATCAATATTGATTATTATACAAGTTTTTCAACACAACACAACAGGTTCATCACATCCTCAACCACAACAAAAAGCGAAAAATTCATTCATCTTAAGTTTATTAAGTACTTATGCATCACATGAGCGCAGACCTGAAACGTCTAACCTGTTGTTATAAAAAGGTTTTACAATTAAAGAAATAATTTGATGTAAAGCCTATTTTCGACATCAAAATAATGTAGTATATAAAATACCATCACACCGTTTCCCTGCTAAGATAGGCAGAGAAGACACAGCGCCTATCTCGTTACACATATTTTGCCTCTTCCACATCCATGCAGCTTCTCATACAGGTCCTAGGACTTCACTTACTTTTTTATTTTCCTTCTTTTAAAATATTCATTCACTTGATCCAACCATTTGTATTCCTCAACCACGCCTTCAACTCATATTTGCACTGTATTCGTTTTATTACTGTTTCTTCATTAATTTGTTCCACGTACCCTGACCATCTCGGAGTGCTCTTGTTCATCTTACTTAACACAGCAGTCGTAAGTTCATATTCTTCCCTTGTCATTTTATAGCGTATTCTAGCATACATTGTCCCCCTATATATTCTTCTGTGCACGCATTTATTCGACTTTTTTTCAGTAATTTTCCGCGTTCACGTTTCACTCCCATACATCAAAGTGGGTACTAAAATACAATTATGGACTGTCATCTTAACCGATTTTGATACTGACTGGTTTGAGTATATATTTTATGAGGCCCGATTTTCTTTCCTATCGCTACATCGCAATAATATGATAAAACAATAATACCAGTTTGCACTGAAAATAGTCATGAATTCCTAAAACTTGTTCTGATTCTTTCAGTTTAAGCGTACATTTAACACCATAAATTTGCACTATTTTCTCTCACGACTTCTTTAAGGTGACCTCAAAACAAAAATGGTGTTTTTTTCTAATAAGAAGACGAGCCACTTTCATTTCTATAAAGCATAATATTTCGATTTTACTTTTTCTGTGCAACGCATAAATTACCCTTTTTTATAACATAAGATAATATTATATTTACTTCGTCAATTAATCAAAAGTAAATATATTAAAGGTTCTTTTGAGGCTACATTTCGGTGGTATGTAGATGCAAATATTCACAAATTAGTTTCCAAGAGTCGTCTTAAGGGTTTCCTTAGGTCTCAGAGTCGTTAGGTTTATCCCTCAATGCCCTTGAGAAAACCAACTAGCCGTATATTGGCATATAATGAGTTTGTCCATGCTTTCTAAGGGTGTGAAGGGCCAGGCTGTGGACCGACTCTGTTCTTGATTGAACGTATAAGGTGAACGTGTAAAATGAATAAAATACATATAATAAGTTATGATTATCCTATCGAATCTATTTCAGTATTTATATCAATATCAACACAATTCAATATGGTGTCGTATTTTAGATTTGCTACTCCACTAATGAAAAATGTTGTATCAACAAAATAATGAATGCGGTTACGAATGATAAAAATTAACTAGATATCTGAAAAGTTAAGGTAGGCCATATTTGATATATTTATTATCTCTATTTTCTTCCTTGATCAGTATTATTTGAAAAAATTGTCCCACAGTGTACTCATTTGCCATATTTGATGAATAAAATATTAGTCTAGAACTTAAGGTACGTAGGTTTAAATGTTTTACCACAAGTTTCAGTAAAGCATTTTTCAAAGATTTATTTCAAACATGCAAGTATTTTTCTATATGAGTGTGTACATTTTTTACTAGCTTAAAGTTAGGTCGGGTATATCCAAACACCAGGCAATTTAAGTATTATAAGTTCAAAGTTAATTAATTTTTTTTTTCTTAAACGCCATAACTTTGGTTCTTTAGAAGCATAATACATTTAAATCATAAAACTTCTGTGAAAAACAATTATTATCAAAAATAAAAAATATGCAATTATTTAGGGACCAATTACACAAATGTGGTTGGTATCCATTATTGATCAAAATTTAAACACAAAACATATATCATAGGCTTATTTTCCTGTCAGGGTAAGCTGAAAGCACAGAGCGCTAAACTTTTCTCCCTCGCCATAAGTCACATTAAAAGGTTATCATCAACATTTGATAACATTGCAGTAGGCTGAGGTAGCAGTACGCAAATATGAAATGAGTATTTTCTTCCATAATGAAAATATCAATATTTAAAAAATCCTCCAAAAGAGGAAGATAAAAAAATTGTAATGCAGAAAAAAATTTAGTAAAAGTATTTGGTGCAGTATTTTCTGTAACCAAAAATTTCGTCCTCACAAATACGGCATTATGTTGCTGAATAATTAATCCGTAATGTTTTTATGACGTGAAAACATCTGGATTTTTTTAACACTTGGTCGATTGATATTTGCAGTACACAAATTATTGATTGTAGATCGCTACATATGCTTCAAAAGTGACATTTCATTTTTAAAATGTCCTAGCAGAGATAAGAACATTTCACGGCTCATCCACTTTCTCTGTTTCAATCGCAGCCCGGCCGGCTGCGCGCCATGGAGGGGAATCCGATATATGCAATGCATACTAATTTACTTTAATAGCCTTGAAGGTTCGCCTAGTAATTTGGCTGCCAAACATTTATCGCGTATCTTATGAGCTTTCTCTGAAAGAAAAACTAACAAGTTTTTTTGGGGTTGGAATAGAACTTGTCTCTCTCTAGTTTGTTTGGCAAATGTTTTCTATACAAAAAAAACTTGTATAAAGTTTTTTTATTCTCAATGCAATATTAAATGTTCATTCTTATTTTATGTTTTTTTCGTATAAGATAAAATATGTCTTGTTTGAATATATGTACATTCAGTCGCTTTCATTAATAACTTTTAGCCATTTTGACATAGAGTAATAAACTAAAAATGTGATAATTTAATAATTAACTCCTCACAAGGGTCTTAAAATTAACATTCAAAATCTTTTCCCCATTTGCCATGTATTTTAATATATTTCACTTTCTTTGTATACCTTTTAACTTGGCGAACTTATTATCATGTAGTAATCTCTTCCAGCTAACTAAAAAAATCTTCAAGAGGCCTTAAGTAAAAATCAGACTGGAACTGTTTTTTTTTTAATTCTGATTTTTAACCGAAATCAAACTAAGACATAGAGGTTGTCAATGAATGACATGATTTTGTTTCAAATAGATTGACATTTTATTTTGACGATAGATACAGAAAATTTAGGTTTATTGATCTGCTTAAAATACTAAAAGAGCACATTTATCTAAACACATGTCTCATAGGTTATCATTCTGTTACCTTGCAAAGAAAGTTTACCAAAAAATGTGACTTTCATCTTCATTATATATATTTTTTTGATATTTTAAACGAATTCATTTGTCTTTTTGTAACATTTCATTTGTTCTGTTTCTTCCCTTTTGTAATTAAAATCTTGGCATTAATAATTTCAATCTAAACTTCTTAAGAGTACATATATCATTCCCATAATATACGAAAGTAAAAATATGTTGTTCCTTTCATATGTTTATCGATCAGTTCTTTATTGCAACATATCGAAACAAGATACAGCTATGTAGATATACCTATAATATACGATGCCATAAAGCACGCGGATGTGAGTTAGGAATTTGTCACATATTCTGTTCGAGTTTGAAATACCAAAATCTCTATAAATTAAATTACGAAATAAATATTTTACAATATGTCGATTTTTATTGCATCAGTGCCATTTTATTGGTATATAAATTAAAATTTATGCTGATGTTCAGTCCGCGATACTCTGTGATTTTTGACAATAAAATAAACATATCACAAAGATGCGACTATCAAAAATGGCGCGTATTTCTAAATCAAATGAAAAGAAATATTTTACATCGTTATGTATCAATAAATATAGTTATGACTCCTGTAGCGTTTAATTACTTTGTTATTTATGACACGTGTATTTTAATATCGTCTACAAAACTTTACAATTCAAACTTAAAAGTTAATGATAGTAAATTTTTAAGTATCTACAATATGATTTTGTCACGACTCTGTTCAAAACTACTATTTTTTACAATTAATGGCTCACTTTATCTAGAAAACTAGGTCTTGTAAAATAACAAATTTTTTATCAAATATTTTCTTGATGTTTAAATCATAACTTCAAATTTATTTAAAATACTCGTATGTTGAAAGATGTATAAAAACCGAATCGACATTAATATTATGAAATATTGCAATAACTATTCAGCAATGAAATATATGAAAGGGTTAATTGACATATTTTTACAAAATAAATTATTCATAAAAGTTAATGTATCAGAATTAAATAAAAAAAAATTAAAAAATAAATAGTTTAAAAAGATGTACATATGTTTTTAACATGTGGAATACTTGACAGATTGAGAATAAGAATTTACAAATAATTAATTCAACGTGTTATATACAAACTCAATAAAGTATTATATGTTAATGGTTTTCAAATAACATAATTGAAATATTATTCCAATTTCATGCAATCTTCTTTGCTTACTGCCTTAGGTAGTGTGGTAAATAAAAAGACACAATAATGAAAATGAAGTTGGTTGTACATGTACTCAATCTTCTTAGACATGATACAGGGAAAATGTTAAGCCACAAAAACCCTAATAGTAAAAATGTCACGAAGTGAGCTTCGATTAAAAATGCAACTGCATCCATACGAATATAAAAATAAAAATGTGGGGTAAAATCCGAAGCAGAAAAAAAGACTTAAGACACGCTTGAAACAAACCGACCCCACGGCAATAAAAAAAATACATTACTACACGTTCTAAGCCTAAGTTTTTATTGAAGTCACCACCCACAGGGGTGCTTTTAGTAATTTAAACTGGGGGAGTTCTCCCAACTATAAAACTTTAGCAATAGAATACACGTACAATATTCTGCTTCCAATTTATTAGACATGAAATTACCTAATTATTTCAAATGGGATTATCGTTTCAATTATTTTAAATTGCTTTATGGTTGAGTGCATATGGCGAAACTGTTTTTATTCTAAAAGTTTTTTTGCATCGATACAAAGAGATAAATAAATGGAAAATGTTACTTATTTACTTCTATAAAAAAATATTTCTTTCAACATTTGCGTCTTCAACATAATTGATTGATAAAAAATAGTAAAACTTAAGAATATTAGATATCGATGCACTTTTTTTAGTACTAAATAAAAATTAATGAACCCGTGATTGTTTTATTACAAAACTTCTTCCAATGCACAGTTAATATGTAAAATTAATCTTCGCTTCTATTGTAATGACAAAAATGCAAGCAATTCAACGAGTTTTCCGTGATTTGCATGTGCAGCCTCAATTATCTCATCAAATTATTTTAGAAGTATCATGTACCATATGCTCAAATTGGAAAAATAAAACATTGTGATTGTTTTTTATTACAAAAAATTGGTAATTATTTTTTAAATCGAGTTTATTTTTAATGAGTTATATTAATATCATGCTTTTGAAATCGCACTTCTACCCCGATAACATTAAGTTCAACTTTTAAATAGAAAATTTATGAACAAACTAGGGTTTAAGTCAATAAAACGTTTTATATTTGGTCACTAGTTAGAGACAAGGGAAACTTTTTTTTTCTGACAAGTCATTTTGGACTCACCATCCTATCTCAATATTAATTTATCGTAACAAAATATTCCTTCAAAATCAGAGGGAGATTTAAGATCTGTGCCAATGGTCTGGTGAATAGAAGACATGGTATTTATTATATTATTTATAATTAAGGTAAAAAATACATTGTGGAGGTTTGAAGACACTGTGATTTGTGGATTTAAAATAATATATATAAAAAAACTACTATTTTGACAGCCAAATTAACTTATCGTTTGTCCCTTCTTCAAACAGATAAATAGCTAGAAAATTTCTACGCCTTACAATAAAACATTGATATATCAATCAAACGGAAAGATTAAAATTTCAAGTATTCTCAAAGATAGACCTCAGTTAGTAAAGAAAGACATTTTTTAAATGTTTTAATGAGTTACAAAGAAAAATATTAACACAAAAATGTAATAATATCCTTTTTTGGACTTAGGGTAAAATAATTGTCAGCCTGCGATCTGCAGCCGGGCCGAAGGATAACTGCACCATCAATGCAACTCTGGCTGTCAAATGCCCGTCTAATGCCATAATGCCTTATATTAATGGCATAGCACTTGCAGGTTGTTTGACTCATGGTGCTTGTGCAACGCGACTTGCATTATGGAACGCGAACACCCTACATGGATTAGTACAGGGTTCACACCTGCAATATACATTTACTCACACAATACTTATATCACAGATATTATTAGTGAAAATATATCTGTTCGCACTTAATATTTTTAGAATGTATTTAATGCAAAAAATATTGAAAGGTTACCTTAAATATGAGTAATGATGAAAAATAGTTTCAAGTCCTATAAAACTGAACTTATTTTTTGAACTTACATATTTAAATTTAAATTTGACTTCATCTAAATATTTTTTAAATATTTTCAATAAAAATAATATGAAATTATACAGCATTATTTCGTTATACTGATTACTATAAGAGTGTTCTAAGAATTTATATCACTTAGTTCATCTATAATAATAATATATTCATATTAAAAAAGGCTTCGAATTAAAACGAGTTTGCAAACCGCTGAGAAATGAATGGAACGTTTGGATGCTAAGCAAACATGCGCCACTGGGCCACGGCGCCGTTAATTTATTTGATGTAGTAAGAAAAGTACATTTTATGTATATCCCTTTCTTTCTTATTAAGTTAGACGTTTAGTCTCTTATCATCAGGACTGCCTCTCTTGAGATGTTGACTCCCAGCTATCATTTCATTTTGTTGGAGGTCTTCCTTAGGGACGATTACCAGCAACAAGCATTGCAATATAGGGAACTCTTGAACTATCCATTGTGTCCACATTTCCTCGTCTGTGTCTTTTACGGTTTACACCCCATCTCACGATATCTTGTACTACACATATTTCTCGCATATGGAGTTTTTTTACTTAATTTCGAATTTTCACTTCATTGGCTCTTGTCATACTTCTTTATCGTTGTATCTAATATGTGTCTGCACTAAACTCTATTTCATAAGTCATTAATGGACTTAAGACGTAAATTTCGATAATGTCTCTAGGTTTATTAAAATTTCATGTGTATATTTCCTTTCTGGTGATCACTATGCAGATAATTTACTTGATTTGAAAATATTACACTTGTGAATAAATCCGTTTTTGCTCTTCTCCCTTTAACAAGTTAAAATTACGACTACAAGCTAATACTTAGATATGGTGAAGAATTTTTAAAATTGTATGTTTTTTTAATGGAAAACGCCTATTACCGAAGATATTCAATGTGAATTTTGAATGAGTTCACTTAACAAATACCAAACTCTATGATGATGTTTTAAAACAAAAAATATTTCAGAAATCACATCCAAAAATAATATTTAACTAAGGTAATGGACTTAGACGTCCATGGTAGAAAGCCTTTAATTACACGACGGTAATTTATTGGTGAAGGCACCTCAGCATCAACATGATGATATCTGCAGGAGGCAGAAGCAAATTGCCTTCAGCGACCAGCGGGGAGTGATTCCCGGTCTTGGAGACTCTAGGCTCACTGCGAGACTTTTGAAAAATTTGTGTTTAATATTATAAAACTATTTGATATGTTTCGATAATAAATTAAAGACGTTTTTTTCTTATTATTTCTAACAAAAATTATCTCCTCTTTGTTTCGCAATGTTGCTATATTTGCAGAAATCATACTAAAATCTAATTATTTTTTCAGTCATATTTTTGTTGAAGTGATGTTGAGGACCCCGCTTGATTTCTGCTTGATAGAACTTATATTCAATATGAATATTTTTAATAGTCAAACGAAAAAGAGCCGTTGATTTTAATAAAACCGAGATTTATCATAGTATAAATAGGCCCAAACCCATACGGATGTCGCCAAAGAAAGACTATGAGAATTGAATTTTGAATGCAAGAGAGCGAGAGAGGAATACTTGGATTCTCTCTGAAAGTAATTCGAAATTTGAATCTCGGTGGGTCTGTGATACTGAACGAATTTTAAATACCTAGCTAACGATTTTTGAACCGATGTAAAAGGGGACGATGTATAAATGATATATAATATATATATATATATATATATATATATATATATATATATATATATATATATATATATATATATATATATATATATATATATATATATTATATATATATA
>OX463838.1:44327193-44388350 GCA_949825065.1 Odontocerum albicorne
TATATATATATATATATATATATATATATATATATATATATATATATATATATATATATATATATATATATATATAATATATATATATATATATATATATATATATATATATATATATATATATATATATATATATATATATATATATATATATATATATATATATATATATATATATATATATATATATATATATATATATATATATATATATATATATATATATATATATATATATATATATATATATATATATATATATATATATATATATATATATATATATATATATATATATATATATATATATATATATATATATATATATATATATATATATATATATATATATATATATATATATATATATATATATATATATATATATATATATATATATATATATATATATATATATATATATATATATATATATATATATATATATATATATATATATATATATATATATATATATATATATATATATTACTTCCGTAAATATTTCACGGGTTACAACTAGTTCAACTGTAATATTCGTATGAATCAAAGCCCATTTCTATATTTCGATAATTTGTAATAGCTAAAACTATACACAGTTTTACCTGTATCTCTTTTTAGACACTGATAATGATTATATAATTTTATCGAATCTCATGTCACTTCCCACCTTGCCATAAATATACCTAATGTACACAGATACTTTCAGCATGTAGGTATGTTAACTCTCGATTTTTTTATTGGTTCAATTAATTAGGCTGGCTGTCGACACTTGCGCCTTATAAATTCACTTTATCGAGCACTAAACTCCTCTGATGGCCTTATAACTTTCATTTGATAAAGTCTGAACTTGAAGCGTTCAATTAAAACAATCGACATTAAGATAATCAATATCGATGGTTTTTATTATATCTTTTTTTAAGTTACAGTACTGTTTACTTTTTATGTTTTCTATGATAATGTGTATTTCAACGCATCACATGTGCAATTACACATTAGTTGGTTTAGGTAAATACTGATGTTTAACTAATGATTTTAAAGATCTACTTACAAAGTTCAAAGAATTGTTGGCAGTAACCAGTTTATATTAAGAAAGAATACATGTGGTGACAATGCGTGTCAGAATACGGAATTAAGTTATTAGGGATGAATGTGAACTTAGGGCTGTTGTGTTGAGTAAAATGTATAAAAGCACTCTGAAATAGTTTGGGCACATGGAACGAATGAATAAAAAAGCCTAACAAAGTAAATTTACAGTGTAAATGAGGTAAAAGGCGTGCTTGAGAAGGCCAAGGAAAGTATGGTTAAATTAAGTGTATTGTATCTTTAAAGGAAATCGTTAGAAGCAAAATAAATCGAAGGAGCTGTATGAAAATGTATATGGGTGTAGAAGAGGCGAAATATGTGTGTCACGATAAGAAAATCTGGCGTTCTCTCATCTCTGACTACCCCGAGAATAAGACGGCGTGATGGTATGTATGTATATTCTAATATGGAATCCCACAAAATTAAAGCCTAAGGTGTTGATTGATCGCTAAAATTGAATAATTTGGAGCAGATAAGTTTTTACGAGTAGTAAGTACATCTATAAAACGTGAAAAAACGTTTTAACTGATATGTTATTACACATTGAAAATATTCTAAAGGGGTTTTTGAGCAAATATACGAAGAAGGGAAACTCATGCCACTTTAACACCTATTTTAACAATACCTCTTCACAATAAACGATGTAACGTTTCGCGCGTCATGAAGCAAGTGTGAACAAGAAGAGGCAGCAAGAAATATACGTGTTGCACGCCTGGTGTTTAAGCCGCACCCCTGCCCGCATATCTATAATATCTACTTGTCGCAGCTTGGAATTCGCCTACGGAGCTGCCTGCTTGGTGCTGCTGGCTGCTAGCTGATAGCTGCAAACGCCCCACGCTCGGCCTTGCCGCCTATGTAGGCCACAGCATTGCGCCTTCCAATGCCAGCGCGCCTGACGAGCACCTCTCCTGAGGGCACTCCCACATAGCTCTCCACTCGTGCCAAGTTCATCGGGGTCTCTGCAACCGTTCTTGAGTTAATGCGCATCATCATTTACTTATCGCTTGTCTAATACTTTATTCACTTAACTCTGATATCTACTTCAACGTATCTAATGATATATTTTACAAATAAACAACGTTGATTGCAATACTGCCCATGTAAGTGAAAAATACTTGTTGCATTTTTCAAATAAAATTATATTTAAATACCCGAAACATAAAATGAAATAGATTTAATATTTATTTGTTTATAATGTACCAACCGTATGTTATAAATAAATAAACATCTTACTAGAAACTCAACCAAACGAAACACGAGTAAATTATAAATCCGGCTTTTGTTTTTTTCTTCTTCAGTTGATGCTATAAGCTTCGCTAAGGGCAGAATAAAAATGTTTCCTAAAAAGCTTTCATATAAAAGGAAAACGAAATTATGGGTATGAGAGTATGGGTAAGTTTCATTAGGATAGATATGTTAAGGCAAAGTGTAATCTTTTTTCTTGTTCCTTCTCACATTCGAGTATACCCCGTATACCGAAATCGTGGTTTGATGGTCAGTATGCGTGCCTCAAGCATCTAGGCATCCCGGAATTGATTTCAAGTAGATCACAGATTGCCATTTTCTGAGTGTATTCATTTGAAAAGTTGTACTGGCATTTAATAGCTATAAAATATAAATTCTGGGAGAGGTCATCAAGTGACATGAGTTTCGAAACAGGCCTTTATATTTAATTGTTCGATTTATGGAGGAAAGAAATATTAGATTATCTTTTACTGAAACAATTATATTGGCTCATCAATTAAAATTTTCTGGATACATCTTTTTTTTCATAGATTGATCATGCGACGATTATGTGAAATTCCATAAAAGTGGCGTTTGATATAAGGGAATAAGTTATATACTCGTATAAAGATTTATTTTATTATTTCTTTACGTTTTTGTATTTTGATTATAAATATTAAACGCAATGGTCTTCAAATTTTATATGTTTATATTATCATTTAAGTGACACTTAGTAATTTTACAACCGGGATGAAAGTTATTTTTTAACTAGTAATAGGAACAATTCAAATTATATTTACGGACAATTTTTTTAGCCTCAATATTTGGCTTCATATATCTCCCGGATCTAAAAATATTATTTAATATTTTTTATTTTCTTTCATAATTTTGTGTACGTGGTTCTACATAGTACATCTAACAAGCGATTTCTTCTAACAAACCAGCTCATCTGAGTATCATCATAGTAAAAAGAATATTTTTAATAAATAAATACTTTCACTTTCTATTTAAACAACTTGGTGATCTTTACTGGCAATCCTTATTTTATTGAGGCAAATGATTTAATTTGTATATATTTTTTTTTAAATAATTTAATTAAATTTTATTGGTATCATGTTGACCGTTACTAACCATATGCAGCGATCTTTTAAATTGACATCGGAATTTTCAATCAGCATCACTCGAGTTATCGTCATACGTTATATTAAATCGTAATAATCTAGATATTAATCCAAATAGTACAGGCAACATTGCCGGTTCCTATAGTCATATGAATAGTAAATTTGTTACTCATTATTAAGATTCTTGTTTTAAACTTATTTTCAAACATTATTCCACTTGAATTTATTTAATGTTGTTATTGGGACAATAATATTAAACAGGGTTTGACCAACTATATGTATTAATTTTTATCTATATTCATATACTTAAACCGTACCGATTTCATAACATATCTCTAAAAAAGTAAAGATTTAATGAAATGTGAAAAACATTTTTAAACCAATTTTAGAATATCAAACGTGATTAAAAAAATAACCGAATCTTCGTGACCACGTTTGTTTTCATTTGAGCCAGAAAAACAAAATAATGTCTGGTTTTCACATATAGGGCTTTTAACATACTTTTTTTGATAGGTTAGAATAAATTGCCACATTTAAATAAACCTACCAGGTGGCATTGTATACAACGATAATATAATTCAGTGCAATACAATCCTCAAAAATCAGATAAACCAAAGTTAACATTGCAGACCTTTGTGGCCTTGTTGGTAAGATACTTGTTTGTTTAATTCAGGTGTAAACCCTAAAGTTCAGGTGTAAACCCATACATTTATTTTAGAATATTTTAAATCTCATCAATAATATGGGTTCGAATCCCGAGTTAGAGCGCTCTTGAGAAGAGTTTTTTAAAAGGCGCTACATAGATTGTCGTTTTATTATTATTATTTAAAAGAGTTTCAGCCTGGTTTTCGCTAAAGGCTTGTTTAACATATTTTTGGTTGCTTAATAAAAAGTATAGTAATAAATCAACCATGTTTTGTTGTATACAACGAAAATTTAATACAATAAACTTTTATGAATGTTAACAAAAAAGAAAACATTTCATGTTTTCTTTGTCTTTAAATAGACATTTTGTTCTCATTTTAATATTTTACTAATGTTGAGGTAAACACGTTTTCGAGCGAACCTGGTTTGAACCATTTCTGCATGTGAAATTTGCAAAAGTATTTTTTTATTAGTTCCTTGTTCCTAATAATTATAATAGTATTTTTAATATTTCCCGCTGCTAATTAATTTTCTAGGCAATACGGAATCAATCCAGCACACACTTCTCAGTTTTGTCTCGATCAACTTTCTTTTTTATAACGGACATAAAATAAAGTAGTAGATGTTCTCTGGACCGCCACGTCTAATCAACTCCAGTCTCGATTTAATAATCTTTATTGAACTTGTAACCTTTTACCGCGCCGCGCCGCGCCGTGCCGCATCGCATCGCACCGCACCGCACCGCACCGCACACACAAATAAACAAAACTGGATAATAAACATGTCACCCAAGACGGAGCCTCCGAATAACACTTTTTTTAACTATACCATAAACCACGTCAAAAGCCAAAAAGTTGTCCTTTAAATATTTTTCTAATAGCTCGTGTACATCGCCTACGGTATGTTATACATGAAGCTTTTACCAAATCAATGTTACGCTGTTCAAGAAAATGGGTTACGAATATACCAGTATGGACGATTACTACGACTATCTTCCAGCCAGAAAGTTGTGAGTTTGATCCCCTTTGACGCCCAGATATTTTTTTAAAAGAGTTCTATTCTAGTTTTCCCTTCTTTCATTCATATACTATACTTTTTAATATATCTGAATTTGTCATTCGGGCATATTGAAAAGTGTGGCTGGGAAAAAGCATTGTATATGGCCTCATTGATCGAGTCTTTGGATTTAGAATCACTGGAGTAATCACGGTACTTGCGGTTCGTCACGGGTACGGGTTAACAATGCTACCCAGCACGTAAAGAGGTAACGAAACTCGCACGAGAAATATAGCACGTTAGCAAAAAGTCTAGTGCATGTTAATATGATTACCTGACTAACTCATTTATCAGACTGGTACACCAGTATTGTTTTTTCGCGTACAATCGAGAATCTAAATCTTAATCCGATGACAGCCTTACCCCGAGGTTTTAAAATGGTATTTTCACTCATAACTTATAAAGTATAACATTCAATCGAGTTTTAACAAATATTCAATGTTTCAAGCTTAATGTAACTTAAATATTCAATACATGCAGTCTAAAACAGAAAATATACATTTGAAATGACATGTGGTACTTTGTTTTTAAAACAAAAGACTTAAAAATAGGGCATTTTTTATAATATTTAAATCCAACTGGCATGCATTTACTTTAATTCCATGGATACAATTTATTATATAATTTCCTTCTCAGTGTTTGTTATTTTCTTGCATTTCAAAGTTGTTGAATTGTGCTTTCAGAAATAGTATAATGACCAGACAAATAACCATTTCATCATAAAGTTAGCTAAGAATGTCTGGGGTAAAAATGGTAAAGATCTTCTCCATGCTTTAGATTCTTGATTTGTTATTTCTGCAATATTCCTGGGATATGGACTGCTACGAATACCTCCATTTTTCTGGGGTCTGCCTATGGGGCTGGCTTTTTGTAGGATAACCACGAGAAACTAGACGGGGAATCCTTTTCTCATCCATTATTTGAACGTGATTCCACCAATAACGTATTCTCTGTATTTCCCATTTTAGGATGTCTTCGGTTTAACACGTTCTCATTTATTTTGTCTCTGAATGTTTTATCAGTTACACATTGCAAGGTCTTCATTTTAAGTGGCTTCGTTTGTGTACTATCAGTTCTAGTTTCAATAGCATATGTCATTACAGATCTAACACATGTTTTATAGATCCTCCCTTTGCTTTCTGTTGCCATAATCTTAATTTTCAATACATATTATATTATCTTAGAGGCATCCAGATATTGATGAGGCTTTATTCAACTGTTCTGTAATTTCATTGTATTAAAAAAATCTAATTTAGTATTTCCATCGTATGAAACATAATGTGATAAAAATAATAAGTATTTTTTTTAAATAATCAAATCACGTCCTTGAATTGATTTCTGTCAAAAACCAAATCGCTGTTCGGGGCTATCAGATTTTGCTAAGATGCAGACAATTTAGTTTTTCTTCTTTAACGAGCCTAGGAGTAGAAAAAAACATTTTATGTAAGTCAATAATGATAAAGTTAAAAAAATACGATTTTTTGTCACAGATTTTTCATTTATATAAATATATATACATACGAGTATTCCATGATCTTAGGATTTTCGATTTTAACAACAAATTCATTTCGTATGGGTACAAAAACGCAGCTTCTTAGAATAAATTAAATATTTCTATGATACTGAGTTTGTTTTGAAGTATTTCGGATTTAATTATGTAAATATAATGTTTCATTATATTACAAATACATTACACAATTTTGATAAATATGTTTTTGAAACGATATTTAGGATATGTAAAGATGTTTTTTTTTTAAATTATCAGAAATGTTGTACCCTTCATAACATTATATTAATATTTTAAGCAAGCTACCAGTACTTATATTTGAATTAATAAATGTTTAATCTAAACACAATGAAAATATTTTAACATAAGTATTTTTTTAGTAACCTTAACCGTTACTTAAAGTTTTTTTTTTATATGAGAGATGCCTAATAAAAGGTTTGAATATGAATTTAGCGAAATCAAAGATTATAGTTATTGAAAGAGATGTAGTAAAATGTGTGGGACTGAGAAAACTTGAGTAGGTTGATGAGTTCTGTTATTTTGCAGTATGTTTACATGTGATAAGTGAGCTGAAAGAGGCATTGAAAGAAAGGTAATGATTGGAAATAAGGTAAACGGAGCACTTAATGTAATATACAACAACCGCGCTATTTCAAAAGTAGCAAAAATGACAATAGTGTACGAGTATGTTGATGCCTACCTTGATGTTTTAATGAAACACTTGGATTTAAAAGAAGAATATAAGTAAGATTAATGCTGTGAAGATGTGTACACTGAGAAAAAGGAGTGGGGTACCAATATATAATAAGGCAAAATGAAAACACCAGAAATTAATGTATTTGTGAAATGGATATTTTAAGTAAGGTGAAGAAATGAGTTTTAAGATAACGTAGTTTGGACATGTAAAAAGATGAATGACTACAGAATGAATATATAATTCAGAACTGCAAGATGTGCGTGGAACAGGTTGACCGAGGGAAACATGCCTGAATCAAATGGACCAGGTTTAGAAATAAGATCAAGGGATAAATATGAATAATAAAGATTGTGCATAACTTGATGCATAAATGTGGAAGAGGTGAAAGTTCCGTGCTTAGGTAGAACATTTTTTAGATCAGTTCTCTCTGCCTACCTCGCAAGGAACACGGCGTGAGGATTTAAATTTATGTATTAACTTTCTGATCAAACTTCTGTCCATACATACATATCTCAATTTAAGACTGCAAAAGGGGGACACTTGCAATCTAATAGAAAAATGTTTTCTTAAAATGAGTTGGAATCCTAGGAAGTACTCGTATAGATAATTTTATGTGATGAAAATAACAATGAAATAAAAAACACTCGTTTAGCGCTTTTTCGAAATATACTATCACCTATAGAGTAGTTTATACTTAACATTAAATAAATTGACATAAATTTAAGTTAAAACTTAAATTTATGTGAAAAAACGATACTACAATGGGTAAAAAGGTTTTTCAAGGTTGCTTTGACGGTCCCGCGATACTAGAAGCACTCAGTTTATATATCCCCAATAAATATAGTCGTGCAAGGAATCACTATCTGTTATATACACCAACTTACATAACGAATATCATGGTTAAATACTCAGTCACGCGTGGTACAAAGATATTGAACCAACTGAGTGACACTGTGGTTTTATTCTCGGAACAGCCTAGCAGTACGAGAAGAATCCTGCCTGATATTCTTCCTTACGAATAAGCTAACTCTAGAAGCAGACCCTTTTTGCGTATCAGGAGAAATCCGTGCAAAGTAGATTAAAAAAAGTAACAGGTTCATTAGTGAGGATATTGTTATGATAATAAAAGGACAATTTATATATCGCCCCTTAGAGAGCAGATTCTTTTCAAGCGCGCTCTAACTTGTGATTCTAATCAAATATTATTGACAGATTAAAAATATTACACAATAATTATACATAATTTGAGTGTAAGGATAGAGGTGATGGCTGCGGCCATTAGACCAGGAACTTCACTGCATCTTGTATGTTTATAAAATATATTGGTGACTTTAATAGTTTTAAAAATATTTTGACAGATATTTAAATTAGTAATCTCCCAATCAAGATGCTCCCAACCAGGATGGTAATTTTTTTAAGGTTAGTATAAGAAATCTTGGGACTGATTTTAGCATTATCTTAAGTGACATTAAATTCTTCTTGTCGTGATGTTAAGCTCGCCAGTGAAGCCTCTATAGTAGTTTGGTCGTAACTTAAATACAGCAGGTGTCCGGTCACGCAATAACATTTGGTAGAAATCATATCAGCGTATTTGGTAAGCTTCTAATATATATGTTAAATATTCATTTCGTGCTTCTTCAAATCCACTAGCGGTCTGTGTTTACATGGGAAATTTTATCTGGTTTCAGAAATATTTATGATCTAATCAGGCTCTAACTTAAAGCGAACCTTTGCGCAAAATTTTAGTTACAGTGTTGTTTGCGTGCAATATATAGCTCTAATTATTTTTTTTTTAAGTTTATCTAATTAAGAATCTGGAAAGGATTGGTAATTTTTTAATTAATTTTAGTTAAACACTTTTTTGTAAAAACATTAGTGAATTTAATGCTTAAAAGCAATATCTTCCAATGAACTAGCTTTTAACTGTTTTAAACTTATCGTCATCCATGGCCGTATTTAAACCTTAATAAATTTATTTGATATTAGAGTAAAAATATCAATTTTTTAAATATTTTTTTAAAAAGATAATAGAGATATTGATAGGAATTATATGTAAGTTAAGGATGAGAGATGTTTTCAGATAAAGAATTATTATATAGTTTTTTTCTAAAAAAATTATCAGAAATGAAGCAAGTTTGGTTGAGCAACGTTATAAGCAATTATCTCTAATATTTTAAAATAGCAAGTTAAAAGAAATGCTAAAAGTTAAGAACAAAATTTTTCCTAGTTGTTGAATTTTATTTTACATAATATCTTAAATAATTTAAACAGTTTTAATTGATTCGTATGATACCCCTCATCATATCCGAATGGGAAGAAAACAGTGTCATTGTTTCCAGTAATCAAGTCTTCGGTTTAAGAACCTCTGGCGTAGACAAGTATCTCACAGTTCGCCACCGTACGTATGGGAAATAATATCATATGTAGATAAATTATAACTATCACACATGTCTAACGCTTGTAAATATTGTTACCACATGAACTCACGAATCGGACAGGGACTTGATTATAAAAAATTGTTACCACCGGGAATCGAACCCGGAAAATCAGGTAGAAGACCATCGTTTAACTATGCCGCGGAGGTCGTCTATGGTACAGATGATAAATATTGTATAAACAACTATTGGTTTAACGAAATGCTCTGAATATCTTCAAAATAAAATTACCTCTAATCGACAATTTGTTTATTCAAGCTATTGCATTAACATGGTCCTGAATTTCTAGTTCTTAGTTAGGAATTGGTCAATAGATCTCTTACTAATTTTTCACAATAAATAGATTTATTGCTCAGTACAACGCAAGTGGATTTCGTACGTCATTGCAAAATATTCGGTTACACTTTATAAAAAATCGTCCGCAACATCCAAAAATTATATAACACAAAAGTATTTTATTTAATGTGTTCAATCATTTTTGAATTGTTTAACAATAGAGTTATCTAATGTAATCTAATGGTTCAAGTGCTTGCTTAACAACCAATGGATTAATGAACAGAATCGTTTTACATACAACACTTTTCTTACAGTTTAGTAGTACCTGATAAATTCTTTGGGTAGCCCACTCTGCATATGTACTTATACGAGTAGAATTGTAATATACCACTTATGACTAAATTAATTTCTGCGAAATGTAAAACAATCTGTATAATCCATTGATAATACTACAGAGGTCAGTTTTGCTGTGCAGTTTGATAATGCTTTCATAGAGGGAACAAGCTTGACACTTATCATTAGTTTATCGTATCAGCTATATTCACTAAGAATACTAGAGAGAAAAAAATCTGCCAGATTCACTGAGAATACTAGAGAGGCCAGTTTTACTGTATAAATAGAATAAAAATGGTTTCATCGACCGAAACACGCTTGAAAATTATTATTTACATTCTATTACAAATTATTTAATGAAAAAAATGCTTTTACTTTGATTGAGGCTTTTATAGTAATGCTAATGTGTTGAGTAAGAAGAAGAGCACTCTCACAAAGTCAAGGTAAGTGGAATGAATGCATGAAGAAAGACTAAAAACAGCTCTGGTCTGTCCTTTCTGCCTACCCCAGCAAAAAAAACTGACTGATTATATGTATATGTATGTCTGTGTACTCGTATATAACCAGGAAAAAAAACTTCTTCACCCGAAAATTGGTATTTGAAAAATGCATTCAACCGATAAATGTATAATTAAAAGTCGGATTTAGAAATTTTCCCAGTTATCGATATCATCTGGATATGAAGATTTTGCTAGTAGATACTGAGTTAACCTGATCAGTAATCTATGCACGGACTGATGATCTGATAATACCCTGCCAAGTACTGCAAGTCTATAAATATTAATAAGATATTTCAGATTTAACATCATTGAAATCTAAGATAAATCATATGTTCTATTAAGTAAATATTTACCATATATTAAAGTTCTTTATCACAAATAATACACGAATTCCAATTTATGAAATTCTATTTTTACGAATTGTTTCATATAATGGTACGCTTAGCTTAGATTACCACCTACTGGGCTACAATATATTCTATACAACTTGGAGTAACACTGATTTCTAGTAGCTAAACTATAACACAGTAGTAAAAATGTGCTGAAAGTACAATATGGTAGATAACTAGAATATGAACATATACGAGTATATGTTAGCTACTAGAATGTAGTTCAATTCTAACAGGACTTAGGAGGATAATATAATTGTTAAATAGGTGGAAGAATTAACGGTAACATTACTGAGCTGTACATGAGATAAAGAATGGAAGTTGGGATTTATTATTCCGTTTCTACAAATAATCTGTTTTATTGTGTTTCCATTGATTTATTTCCTGTAAGAGTTGAACTGGGAAAATGAACATATTACGAGTATTTGGAAAAAATTGTTTAGCAGTCCTAACTGTTGCGAGATATTTTCATATCTGCATGAACATATGGATACATAATAAAAGAAAAAGGTATGAAAATAGCCAATCCCCCGGTGATCTACAAACTTCTGTCAATATGTCCGAAAATTGCTTACGTCATCAGAATTGGCATTATTTTCTATGGTTTATTCACGAACATAAATATTGAGAACATATTTAACGAATTAATTTTTGATCGATGTTTTCTACGGCTCGATAGATAGATTAAGAAATTAACTTATTGAAAGAATTTGTATGCATACTTATTCGCTTCGCATGAAAACATGAACTATTTTTTTATGCTTAGTTTCTTTTAGTATTATCTCTAATTCTTGTATTACTTTTTACAGCAGATTCTTGGCCAGTGTTTGCTGCTCTTTGAGGGTCTGCTATGGGGTCGGCTTCCTATGAAGTAACGATGAGAAACATTACAGGAAATCCGGATCTCACTCATTCTTTGAAAATGATCCTGCAATTAACATCTTCTCTGTCTTCCTTATCTTACGATGTCTTCGGTTTTATATTATAAAATCTTCTTACACAGTTCTTCTTATTTTATTTTGATTTTTTTACCAGTTGTACATCACAAGATCTCCATTTCCGACATTCTATGAAGTTCCACCAAAAGCTCATGTCCGTCTTGTTTCGATATCACGTGTCATTATAGACGTAAGACATACTTCTATATATACTCGTATATCATCACTTTGAGTGAAGAAAGACCCAGATATTTGCAAGTAAAAATATGAAAGAAATCTAAGTACTAGCATGTTCTACAGATAATGAGGTATGGCATCCACACGTCATTTGTGTGAATGGTGCACAATTAGAGGACGTACTTAGCTTCACATATCTGAGCAACCTTGTAGCACTGAATTCTTCTCTTGATGGTAAGCTGAAGAGTCACCTCAGGAGTGCGTAAGCAGCACTGTTACGAAACTAAATAACAAAGTATTCTACAGTAGAGACATCTCCTAGTATACTTAGATATATGTCTACAAAGTTGTTGCCATTCGCATACTTATATGGGGCTAGGTTTCCCTATATAGGAGGCCTATAAATGTTCGAGGCCTATAAATGTTCCACCAGCATTTCCTTTACTGCATCCTTCGGGCTCACTAGAGTAATTATATCACAAATGTCTCGGCTCTGCAACGTTCCAATTGTAAACCTATAGCGGATATGGTTGTAGAAGGGAAATTGAGATGGACCGGATGTATGATACATATTAAATCGGGAGCAGGGGGCGCAAAGTTAAGGGAGGTGGAAATATATATGTCCTTGAGATGATGGCACATCAGCAGCTAGACGTATGAGTTACAGTCAGTTTGTTGCGAACATGCATCAGCGTTCGACTCAACGGGATCCACTTGATTCTTGATGTGCACTCTCTCGTCTGTCTCACACAGCTGACGTAGTAGAGCAGCTCGAGATTGACGTTGGAATTACGAGGGAATCCTTGACTACAACGTCCAGCATCAATGACGTTAGAGATCTTCACTTATCTTTCTGTTTCTATGCGATCATTTTTCCATATCCTATATTATTTCGCTTTTATTGTGCCACTCTGATCCAAATGTTTCCAACCCAAACAAGTTAGTGCATTTATGGAAAAATCTACACTGTAGAAACGTTGGTAATGCCCATTACGTGGTCAGGCAATGTTATAGTTGAGATTTTATTCATCTACCCTCAGTAGTTTGTTAACTAGAGCCGATAGAAGACGTGTTATTACGTTATTTTCTGAAATGTTTATTATATTCAATTTTATAGGTGTAAACATAATTTTATTTCTGGTGGAATTTTTTTCTTTTTTTAAAGAAACTTGATAACACGCGATATGTCAGAATACGAGTATAACGAAACAACATGTCTTATATTGGCTTAAGTTGGCATACTACTAGGGGCAGAAGCTTCAAATTTTAACAGAAACATCGCCAAAGTATACGCTGGGCGTGGCCGACTTGGTATCTGTCCATACACACCCTAACTTGTTCAAGCTGGAAACTTTTGGACCATTGTGGTGTATAATGCAACCTACATCAGCATTTTTACTAGATCAAAGAAAAAAATACAAATCCACAAATTTTATACATAAAATCATATTTTTTATCATTTTCAAAGACAATTAAAGTTTATCTTTGCAATAAACAAGTACATAAAGCAACTTAAAACGGTGTTCAAAAATATCTTATTCAAAATCGATTTCATGTTGAATATTTATAGATATCATTAGCACAATTATAAATTCCGTGCATTACTTGTTAAGCGTGACATTTTTAAATAAATATTTCATCAATTTGTTAATAAGTTATATGTATAACCTTACTTAAACCACCTAGTGCCAAAATAATGATAGGTAGAGAATCAACATTATGATCATGAGCACTACACACATGCACTTACTACATTACACCTAAAGCCGAATGTGTTATTATCACATATCGGAAGATCTACAAAGGTTTCTTTGTAATAGACGTTCCCTTGGTGAATTTTCTAGTTTTTTTTTACCAAATATGTTTTACTTAAAATATGCAGATACGGGTACCTACTCTTATGACCACAGCTACCATCTTCCTATCCTTAAACTCGACGTTAACATATTTATTTTGTAATATTTTTATCTATCAATAATAATGGGTATGAATGCTAAGTTAAAACGCTTTTGAGGAGTGTCTGCTCTAAACGGCGCTATAAAAATTGTCAAACTCTTAATATTATCACTATCTCGCCAATTCGCAACTGAAGTAAGCAGAAAATAAGTTTTCACTACTATCCTGGCACACATCTGTCGTTTTTACAATGTCCAGACAACTCTTAATGCATATTCTGTTATGATAAAGGCTTTTCACTCTTCCCATTTTCAGAATTTGGTCGTATCATGTAAGTTTTTCAAACATCTCGTTCCTTCTATAAAATTCCATTCTTCAACATTTCAGTCAACTTGGTTAAACAATTTTTCCTAGGCTTACTTCTATTACTCACACTGTGCACTTCATACCTGTATATTTGTTTCGTTGTTATTCCTTCATTCATCGTCTCTGATGAGATTAATTAATTTCTGGTGTCCTCATATCTTCTCCATTTATACGTTGATATACCACCGATATCCCAAAAAGCCACATTAACTTCAGCCAAGTCATTTCTATACTTCAAAAAAGGCCTCAACACACTATTCCATAGCATCATTTTTTGTTATTTCTGCAACACTATTTCCAATATACCTTTAACATTCTTCCTCATGCCTTAATAATCAAATGGATCAACTCGTTCTTACTCCGAAAGTTAAACAATACAATCCAAACTCTTCTAACTTTTTTTCTCGTTTTCGTTTTTTTTCATAACAATTCCCATTGAGAGAATGAGTCGAGAAAGATTTAGAAAACAAAAATATATATGTAAAGTAAAATGAGTAAAGGGTGATAAATAAGTATACTGAGGAATGGGGGGGAAGTAGATTTTTTTTTAACCAAATGAAAAATAAGAAATGTGAGAAACAAAATAGCATGTATGAAGAGATTATGGATGTAAAAGAGACGAAATTTTTGTGCGTGGGTTGAAAGACCTGAAGATATCTCTTATCTGCCTACTCCAAAAGGACATGGTGTAGTATGCATGCATAACATTTGAAATCACCGCATTCATGTTTTAATCTTTCTTTATATAATAGATATTTGATGCAATCTACTTGTTATATCTCTTAATTAAGTTATTTTCATTACTGGCAAGAAAAATAATGTCATATTCGTATAGAAGTACACATTTATTTATTTTAAGCATTAATAAATTATTCCCATCATTTATGAAATCCGCAAATGCTAAATACGAGAAGCTTAAAGAATGTTTGTATACTTTTTTTAAACATGACATCAAGTATATTATGAAAATTTAGCAATGCATTTTAACGTGTGCAAATCTTGAAACAAGTCAAAGATTAATTTTTATTTGCAGTTCTCCCATTCAAATAGTCTCAGGTGTCCAGATGACTGTCTCTAAAGAGCTTAAGGATATAAATAACGTTAAGATCGGAAGGTTTATCGTGGGAAAACATAAGGTGTCTTGCTAGAGTTTATGTGAGAAACTTTTAAACTAGATATATAAAATGGAACCTTAGACATAATTATTTTTCACAATTCTCTTGTTAATTTAATATGTTATTTTATTCAGAGCTTCCGCAATTTTTAAATAGATGTGACAATTGTCTTACTCATCAAGGTTGGTTGAAACAACCAACCCACACTAATGTACGTCTGCATTTTGTCATCATTAGTGTGAGGTGAACAACAAACAACCATGAACTGGGATTTTTCGCGCTTCTGAAGAAATAAAATATATGAAGATGTGATAGTCAACTGTTGGTTCGTTGCAAAGTAAGTAGTACATACTTGTACATACATAAGAGTACCATCTTTCTATTTCCCTGTCGGGGTCAAAACATAGTACAGAGCGCCAGACTTTTCTATCGCGACATAAATTTATCGCCTCATGTACATCCATTCACCATCTTATACAGTTTCTACGATTTCTCTGACTTTTAACATTTCCTTCTTTCAAAATAGCATACATTTGATCCAATTATCTTTTTTTAAGTATTCATCTTCTTCACCTTCTATTTACTTTTGTAAGTTTTTCTTCATCCCTTCGTTTTATATTCCCAAACCATCTCAGAGTGCTTACTTACTTGTACATCTCAGAGTCTCTTACTTAATACATCAGCCATAATTTCACATTTATTTCTAATAGTTTTGTTTTGTTCCGTCATACATTGGTAATTAGTACCCTTTATATTCTCATATCTACATTCAGCTCATTTTAAGTATTTTATCAAGTCAAAGTTTACATCTCAAACATACAGTTGGTACTAGAATAATGTTGACCTTAGCAGATTTTGACACTATTTAGGTCGAGTATATGTACATTCAAATAGAAAATTAAAAAATTCTAAATCAGTAGCAGTTTTGAAATTTATTCTATATTTTTCCAACATTGGAATTTATTTAATGCCCGTGAAAAATACACGGAAACCATAGGCAATAAGTATATAATATTGCTTTATTTATCGATTATGAATCATCTTCCTTCAAATAGGTACCGCCACACGTATTCTTTCATACATTGTCCCCTCGTGCATTTCTCTCAGTGCACTTATTTCATCAGCATTTATTCGTCTCCTTTTATTATTTTTCCACGTTCAAACTTCACTTCCATACATCAAAGTTGGTAGCGGAATACTGCTATGGACTATGAAGTAACTTGTACAACACAAATATCAAGGTCTTTTTTTTCCTCAAATTAATGGTCTAGATATCTTTCTATACTCATTCCTAAATTCATACAATGTCTGAAAATTTTGGAGGAACAAAATGTTAATCGATCAATCACTATATTAATTTTGATCTCAAAATCTTTTTTTAAGTTTAAAGATATGTTTTAGAATATAGATTTCTGTATGATAAAATTTCAACAGCAGGAAATATTTCTTAGAATTTCCTTCGAAAACCCTCTGTGCAATTCCAGCATTCGCATGTTCATTGTATTCCGTCATCGGTGTATGTCACCCACTTTCGTAATGGCCGCTTCACATATTTTTTCGTACAATCCATCTGTCCACCCTGGGCATTCCCACGGCAGGCAACTGTAAACCGGCATTGCTTATGCAGCGAATGCTACCGGGCTTAGAAGACACTATGTGCATGTAAACGACTCGCAAAACGAATCGCGGCCGACGACGATAGACGACCTGACAATAAAAAATCTACTGTATGAAATACAAACTTCTCGAACGACACTTTTTTATTACAAAATGTTTGTGTCTGAATTTTAGACGTCCACAAATATTTACTTCTTGCTGGTAAGGAAAATCACTGTTGAATGGCTATTTTCAGGCACGGCATTTCAGAATATTCATTTTTTGGTAACAGTAAACTCAAAACTAATAAACTCATCAGTATTTTCCTTTCATGAACATATATTGCGATATTTGACCTTCGAATTTAGGCATATGCTTTTTGCAGTTTAAATTTAGAGGTATTTCTTATATGTATCTATTTAATCTCTTATTGTGCTTAATAATAATATATGTAATCTCTTATTGTGCTTAATAATACAGATTACTATTAAAAAATCTTTTATTTTTTTTTAAAGGGTGGTTTTTCATTTTTTTTAAGATAAATCCATTGTTATATAATATGTTTATCAGTATTATTATATTAAAATACCGTAAATATTTGTTTCTCTGATAAACTAGTAAGACATTTAAGAATTCTTTAACGCTTCGAAATCTACAAACCTCACTTTCGGCCTCCCGATCAATAGATAAACATTAAGATGATGGTGATAATACAATATACAGAACTCGGCGGTAAGTAATACACATTGGACTCAAGAAAGAAACTGTCGGTCATAATCGGCTAACTTCGGCTTTGTAGAGCGTCGTCTTTGTCGCTAACGATGCGTTAACAGTCCGGTATCTAGAAAGAGCTGTAAAACTTTTTGACTGACAAATCGAGACGGAACACGTGTATGAATGACAGAGACGACGCTCTACAAAGCCGAAGCTAGCCGATTATGGCATACAGTTTCTTTCTTAATCCCGATGTGTATTACTTACCGCCGGGTACTGTAATAAGATCGTGCAAATGAGAATATACCAGACATATTGATAACTTTGAATTTGTGAAAGGTTGCATCTACTTGGGATCTTTCAGGAAAGAAAATTCGGAGGAGGGCAATGACTAGACCTGCCGTGGAAAATCTCAGGATACATAGCGCGACAGAAATGTCACCAGGAACGTAAGAATGCAACTTATGTTATGATGTTCCTGATATTTCTAATTTCATTTTACGGTGCCGAGTCATAGACTCGAAAATCGAACGATCACTATAAGGTTGACAATTTTAAAATGTGGTACTAGAGACGGTTGCTCAGAGTACCCTGAACTATTAAGTAAGCTAACAATTGTTGCTTGAAAATTAAATAAATACTCGTATGATCCAGTTTTCTTGTTTTATGTATTATAATATATGTAAAGCATTTTAGCTCTTAAAACTGGTGTTTTTCATAAGTAAGATTTTTTCGTTTAAATTTTTTTTAAATCTATGTTTTTAATTTGAATAAATTCAACCACTTCCAAAACAGTGAGCCCAATCAATGTTGTTTGTTTTTCACATGTTTAAAAATTTGTTTTTTTAATAGGAATGTTGGTGGTGAGTTTTTTTATTTGCAAGAAATAGTTGATACTGATTTAATTCTCGTTACTTTTTCAGATTAAACCAGACTTTGGCTGACGCAATGTAAATATCTTGTAGACATATTAATTTCCCTAAAGACGTTCCTAATTATTCAAAAATTAAAATGATACGCACATCTGAAATGATGAAACAATTATTTATTGTAGTTTATGCAAATTCTCGAATCGATCAATTATTTGTTTCTGTAACATGTCTTAAAAAGTGTCGACTTAAAAAGCTTCTTGAAAAACACATTTATATATTTTATTATATTCAAATGCGTTATTAAAATGCTGTAAAAAGTCATTGTAAACAATACTTCTTGTTAAATAACCGCGTCTGAATAGTAAAAAAACTTCATATGCAAACAGTCTACTTTTCGCGGTCCAATGTACAAATGTCCTCACTTGTGTACTTAGGTATTCGCTACAATTGAGTAAACGACGAGGAAAATACTACGAATGGCCAAATTACTGGAGTGGAGATAAATGCAGATGGAATGACTCTGTACAGCTCACAATAGTTTATCACAAACACCGAAGATAACATCGGGCCGAAGCTATCGAAACATCACTTTATTCTTAAGAACTTGTATTGAACTTAAGCTGAATCAACGGTATTCAAAATGAAGATTCACGATATTTTAATATATCTTATATAGCCATAGTTTATTTTGTGAAAACTGCTACTAATTAGTAAATTGATAATATTTCAATGTGAAATTTATCAAAATAACAGTTCTTAATACACCTAATTATTATCACAGTTCTCCAAAATACTTTTTTAAATATTTTTAATACTTGACTTATTTGATTAAACAGGGTCAGATTGGGGATTCTGGTAGTGGGGTTAAAATGTCTAGTAAACTTGTAGATAGTGTAAGTAATGCGAAGGTCACATTTGCAGTAAATAGGGTGGAAGACAAAATACCTACCTTGTACATTTTTGAGACCTGCCCAAAGAAAGACTAGAAGGTCGTCGTAGATCGAGAATATGGAACTGAACTTAGAAAATATGATGCGCAACAATTTATTCCGTCCTGTATAATTTATTATCTCCATAATAAAGTGTAATCTAGAATAAAAATTTACATTAAATGATAAATCACTAAAAACACTACTTAAAATAAGGATTAGAATCGTCGAGAAATCAAGATGTGATTCGTTAAGAAATTAAGGTGGGAATTATTAAGATGGGAATCGTCGAAAAAATTAGACGGGATTCGTTAAAATGAAAATCGTCGAAAAATTGAAATAAAATTAGTCAAAAAATTAAGATGGAAATCGTCGAGAAATAAAGATGGGAGTTGTCAAGGAATTCAGATGGGATTCGTCGAAAAAATTAAGATGGGAATCGTCGAGAAATTAATATTGAAATCGAAGGCGGATCAGGATGAAGGAATCAATTTTCTCAACACGCGTTGAAGGTTAGAGTGCATCTAATAATTTCTTAAAGTTCGTTTAAAAATCGGGATCTTAAAAAATCATGAGTTAAATTAGATATAAAGTTTTTATTTGCCAAATAGTCTTTATCATCAATGATCCAAAGTACGAAAAGTTGTTGATTTTTTTCAAGAAACTGTGAAGAAGAATATGTTTTATTCGATTTATTGATAATCACATAACATACATATGTTATATACCTCAAAAAAAACATGCATTTATACAGTTTATGTAAGTAAGTATATAAATATTATAGTGCGGTTGGAATTATGAATATAAGAGCTAATGTCTTAAGTATTTGAAGGATGTGAATGCAGAATGTGAATGTTTCCGTCGAATGTTTAGTATTTAGCCAATATAACATACACATATGAAATTTGTGATTAAGGAATGAGACCACTTCGTCAAAGGTTTTTCCTGGTAATATGCTTTTATATCCACAAAACGGAGAATCTTTTGTATTGTTAAGTACTTTTAGTCTCCGGTTAGTCTTTCCATTAAAAATTGTGAATGTTATATTGTGAATAATAATAAAAAACGGTTGCATCTTAAAATAAATACTGCCTTGTTGTGCCGAATCAATGGTAAATGATCCATTTATATTGATCGAGTAGCTACTTATATAATACACTTCTTCTAGAATTTCAAAAGGCTGTGAACGTACAAGTATTTCAGTGACTTACCAAGTTGACGGTTTTGAGAACTTTTACAGTGAAATGTACGTGTCTTAGCAGTTACTGAATTTTACAACAGAAGAGGAATGTTGTTATTCGAAACATTTGTTTGACAATGCAAAAGACGCGAGGAACCAGCCCAGATTAATCAGACCCCATTATATGCAATGACGCCATTCGATTGAAACATCACGATTTCCCCGTTGGATATTTCGATATGAACAATTATTTAAAATAATGTCATGTAAAACAAACTGAACCCACACTCGACTCTCGCACCGACGCGACGCCGTGCTTCGTATTCTACCTCTAAGTCTTGTCGTGTCGTACTCGGCATTGAGGGATTTCGCTGAATTTTCATTTCATTATCATTATAAACATGTGGTATTATAATAAATTGTCCGGAAAGTAGTTTCATATTTCTCGGATAGATATCGGTAGGAAAAAAATCATTTCTTATTTCAATAAAAACGTGCTGAATAATATTATGAAATGTAATGGTTTAGCGTATTTTTTCAATCATTGTATACCTAAATTTTTGGAGTGGTATTTGACGTTAATTTGAAAATCAAAATAAAATAAATTTCTTTCTTGATGCTTTTTTTACCACCACAAAGGAAAAATGCGACACCAATCAAAAAAAGATAAGTACGTTATATGGTGATGATGTAGAAAGCGTTTGTGAATGTCAAATGTGGTTAAAAATATTCCTTATTGATGACACGACATTCCAAGTTCTTGTCAGTTCTGGAAATTATCACTTCTTCTTCTTGTCAGTGTCATATGTCAGTTCCCCCCAACGTTGAATATCACTTGAGAGTAGATATCTTTGTCCCCGGCAGCCCGAAAAAGATCCCCAACGCCCCTTATGCCAGTCCAATCACGTATATTGCGGAGCCAGGAGATTGGCCTCCTGCCAACACCTCTTCGGGCTTCTATTTTGCCTTGGATGATCAGGTGCAGTAATTTGTACTTTGATCCTCTAAGTCCATGACCCAAGTAGGACACCTTTCGGATTTTAATATTAGTCAGCAACTCTATCGACTTTGGCTATTTGAAGAACCCTTGTGTTACTGACCATATTCGTCCAGGGTAACCGTAGCATTATCCGGTGCATCCACATTTCGAATGCTTCCAGTCGGTTCATACTACTTACTTTGAGGGCCCATGATTCTACTCCATGCAATAACACTGACCAAATTACCACTGATGATGACCAAATCAAGAATAACCAACGTTCTGCGACATAAGCGATCGCTGAGATACTGAAAATATTGAAAAAAATCCACTAGTAATTTACATCTAAATATTAAAAAAATACGTTTGAATTTGGCTTAAAAATATGAAATTACTTTCCTGACAATACAATATGATACAACCCAATAGATGCAATAAAATTACATTTCACTCGTTTTAAATAGTTGAACAGCAAGGGTGGGGGCAAAGGATATTGGACGCATTAGGTCCAAGAATGTATACTTTACTTATATTATTATACTTAAAAGAGTTTACGGCAATTAGACATACATCTCTGGGAAAGCAGATATATTTATCAAAATATATTTCCTCGTTCCTCTAAACTCATCCAAACTGATGTTCCTAGGATGAACGAGTGAAGAGAAATATTGCCTTTTGCCTATAGAACATTACCATCTGGGTCTGAACTGTTCTAACAGACTCTGAATCGAAATTGAGGAAATCACGGACAACATTGCAAAATAGGGAATATTATGTGATGGGTTGACTCTTTATATTTGCTGGGAATAGCAGTCCATGCGGTTCTTACTGCATTACCTGATTCCGGTATCTTGCGTTAAAGAGGAAACCTGGTTTATGAAACACTGTGCTGTCCAAGTGACAGAATTCTAGATGACAACTTTTTAACACCTTAGGGACAAGGTAAGAAGAAAATGAAGAAAATACATACTACAAAACGATTATTTTATTTGTAACTTGTTAATGTTAATTTTATCTGTTATTTTATAATTGTTAACTGTGATGTGTAAAAGGCACGTAAAGGGTTGATTCAATAAATGAATAAACAAAATTGGTTTTAAATTAATTTACTAAAAGATAAACGTATTACCCACTAATTTTTATTTCACCTCATCATCAAATGAACTCAAATAAGATTCTGGTAGGGTTATACCGGTCAAAACCGGCAGGGGCATATCGTTAACTTAAGAGGATAAACATTATTTAAATTAATTAATAAAAATGTCTTTAAACCTTCAATGTAACGCCTTAACTAATAATATTACATTAATTGGTTATAATTAATGTATTTGAGAAAATATTGGCCCTTTTCGCCTACAAACTATTGTAGAACAAAAGCTCTAAAAAATTCCTTAAAGTTTTTAAGTAAACCGTATTTAACTTATCCCCTGTTTCATCGTTTGATTGCTTAGTCTTGATATCTATCCAAAAATTAGAAACAGTTTTTTTGGTGGCAATGGTAGACATGCTTTCATTATTGACTTCCAGGATTTTGGTGGCAATGGTAGACATGCTTTCATTATTGACTTCCAGGATTTTGGTGGCAATGGTAGACATGCTTTCATTATTGACTTCCAGGATTTTGGTGGCAATGGTAAACATGCTTTCATTATTGACTTCCAGGATTTTGGTGGCAATGGTAGACATGCTTTCATTATTGACTTCCAAGATTTTGGTGGCAATGGTAGACATGCTTTCATTATTGACTTCCAGGATTTTGGTGGCAATGGTAGACATGCTTTCATTATTGACTTCCAGGATTTTGGTGGCAATGGTAGACATGCTTTCATTATTGACTTCCAGGATTTTGGTGGCAATGGTAGACATGATTTCATTATTGACTTCCAGGATTTTGGTGGCAATGGTAGACATGCTTTCATTATTGACTTCCAGGATTTTGGTGGCAATGGTAGACATGCTTTCATTATTGACTTCCAGGATTTTTTAACTTAATTTCAGATCTTACTCCATCTATGTTATGTTCAGTTACACTTACTAATCGTCGTAAAAATAGCGCGTTGCTGTGTATAGGCAAATATATACTACTGTAAATCTTTTTAGTAATTAACCAGTATTATATCTTGTTCTTGCAACGCCAATGCACTTATGACATTTTCTTTAGCTAATCGCGATTGCACAACCCTTTCGTGTTTGTGTAATAGGTGTTGTGCGTTACTTTTGGTAATACCTGACAGTTTGTGTCCTTGTTATTGACATTGTTTGGTTCCTCGATTAAAAATAACCAATACTCACCAATTTCATAAATATAAAAGTTTGTATCTATCATCATGGATTTTGGTTTATTTATTTCCTCATTTATTGACAACAAAAACAATACGATTAAAACAACACATATTATAATAGGTTCTACAGGATGCATACAAGAAACAAGAAAAATCATACAATATCAGGTCTAAGTTCATCTTGTATGACTCTTCCGAGCAATCATCCCCCAGGGTAAAGGGAAGAAACCTGATCATGGACATCATAGATGTTTTTGAGTCTACACCCTCACATTACATAAAAAACCAAATAGAAAAATCATAATCATAAAATACTTGTTATACGCATATACTCGTACAATAAATAAACTAAAATAATTTCAACAAACTGTATACCAACCAAATGGTAAATATTTACATGCTCATAAATATATTCATAGACCAAGAAAATAAATATAAAGTCACCAACGTTTTAGAGAAAGTTACGAGAGGGGCTAATAGAGGCGCTGGATGAAATAGAACAATCTTGGCATACGGAGAAACCGGTGCTGACTAAGGGGTACTTCGATTATTTTAGACGTTTCATGAGGCAGTTTTATTTTGAAGACATGTATAGAGTAAAATGATGATATTCAGTGCAATATAATCATTTGATATAAGCTGTTTGCATATTTATTTTTCTGGTAATCATTTGCTTTAATAATAAATACGTTTTCATATGAAAATATGAAGTTTTCATATATTATTTTCATATTTCGTTTTCATAAATACAAAATATGAAGTTTTCATATATTATTTTCATATATTGTTTTCATAAATACAAAATATGAAGTTTTCATATAATATTTTCATATATTGTTTTCATAAATACAAAATATGAAGTTTTCATATTGTATATTATTTTCATATATTGTTTTCATAAATACAAAATATGAAGTTTTCATGTATTATTTTCATAAATACAAAAAAATGTAGTGTTTAATTTCATAATTCATATACCGAATATTTTTAGCAATCGGATATAAATGTATCAATTTTATGTTGATATACGAAATACACTCGTATATTTTTTTAAATGTGTCTCTTATTTGTTTCCAATTTATAATTTCATACAATATGTACATTTATAGCTTAATTATTGACTTTAAGAAATAATATAAGAAATTTCCATATAACCATATATGGTACACCCGCACGTATGAATACCTGCAAAACATACACGTATACACATAAACATAAAATAGTAACATATACAAATACATTGTGATGTATGTTACATTGAAAGAAAAATCAAATATAAGAAAACATAATAACTACGCAAATACAGAGTTTATGATTTTGCTCTAAGGTAAAAAAAAAGAAACGAATGAAAAGATAATCAAAATAGTGAGCAGAAGAGTAATCAAAGAGCTACGCACGCAAAGCAAAGTATTTCAAACGATCATTAACATTTAAAAAAAACTCAAACATAAGTGTTAAGAAAAAAATAGTATAAATAATATATTTATTCAACACTGTCATGCAAATACATCTAGTGAATTTATTGCTTTATATCAATTTGTTCTTATCAATCAGATTTCATTATTATTAATAGTATTCATGAGCGTGTTTTTAATGTAGTGTTTGAAAACAATATCTGAGAAAAACTAACAAAAAAATAAATTAAAGATCAATTTCAAGGAATATAGGGGAAAGGATAATAATTGTACGTGAGTTAACGACGAGGAATATTTTGAGATAAATATTGCTTCTATAGTTTATTCTTAAATATCGATATGGATGAAGCACTTTTGATTGAACCAGGAAGTCGAGCCGAATGAAACGCAAAAAATGATGTTCAGAATTATATGTGATGTACAAAAGATACCAGATAAGAGAGATAGTCCATGCTCTTAAAGAAATTATTTTTTCACGCAGATACTAAGGTCAATATGGATTACTCAACACTCCAAAGAGGGTTGATATAACGTGGAGATTTCTTCACTCTCTTATTATAAGCTTTTGAGCCACGATATTCAGGTATTTGATAATATTTTTTTAAATTAAAAATTAGCCGAATACCAACCAATATTTAGAGAACTCTCCAGCCTAACCAACAACTCTTCACTAGCATCGAGATAACAAACATACACATAGTCAATACAATAGGTGTCCTGCATAATAAATCCCAAATCATTTAAAAGGTGATATTTCAGAGCATACCCGAAGGTGAAATTATTCACCATCTCTTGCAAAGGCAAAAGTAGCTCATTCCAGCATTTACTAGCTGAGTATTAAAAAAAATCTTGGAATAATGTTCGATTTTGGCTTGAGATAAATAATGTTTTGTACTTTCTCTGTTTCTGGTTCCATATCTATGGAAACCTCGAACATAACTAAATGTATCAAAAAGATGAATAAGGTGACATTTTATGTGTTGATACGCCTAGGTAAAAATACTGTCTCTGTTCCATGTAAATAAGTTTAAAGCTCTCCTTAAAGGGAAAACATGTCATCTAGAAGGGAAGTTGAAACAATATCTACAGGAAACATTTTGTGGTATTTGCAATTTTTCCAGTTTTTTATCAAACGTACGACCCAGAAACGCGAATACCATACTCTTCTACCGGGATATTGAGCAAGTTGAATATCTTATATCCGACTTCAATCAACGGGTTTTGACAGACATGACATTTTTTAGCAGCGAAAAAATCCATTGTAATTCAATTTCTTTCTCATTTGAATCTCAGATCGCACTTCATACACTTGTAGACACCCAAACTGCGCACTCTGTTCTTTGCAGATACGATCGTATTGGCAATTCTAATACCTAGACGATCCTAAATTTTTCGATTGGTTATTACTTAAAACAATCATAACTGACTGTAAGATCTAAGTGGACTGTATGACTCTTAGACCATTTCAAAAGCCATTCAAGATCGTATTAAATGGATGTTGAGATGGATTTCATATCTTATGAAAGAATAATAAAGTTGGGTATTATTCGATGGCGGGTGGTAGCTATAATTTTGAGATACGCGGAATGAGACGACACTCACAATCCAGCCAGATTTTTAATAATAACTCATTGACATAACCGTTAGCTGTAAAAGGTAATCAAATCGAACAAATTCATACTTCGACTTCATGAGATTATTAATTGCGTCAGTGAGCAGAGCTAAGGACTCTATTCAAAGTTCAAAATACGGATTAATACAAAAAATTACGCAGATGTGAGTTGTTATTTTGGACTCGGAAGATTATGTCGCTAAGACCACATGTCTATACTTTTACATGAATATTGTTAGAATATTAAGCAAGATGAAACTAGTTATTATTAATAAAAAAACAAACAATTTCAAAAAACATATTTCATCACATTTTTTTGTTAACATTCGTTTTCTTAAAACGAACGAGGTAAAAAACATTAAAGTGTTCCTCATGAACTTGAAATACAAACTTTTTATTACTGTAAGTACTTTTTTTGTTTTTAAAACGATGATAAAAAATTAGTTCTTGAATTAAGAACATTTGTGTTGTATTATCCACGCATCATATTTTTCAAAATGCTTATGGCATCAGGCATGAATCTATACTATCTGCAAATGTAAATAATATAATAAATACCTAGGTAGAATTAGTGAGTGTGTTTCAAATTTCAAAACTTAAGAGCGACAAAACGGATTTCAGTGCGACTTTCCCGGTATAATATTTTTGATCTCTGGAGTATTGTCTTGTATTACACAGCCATTGTATACAATATAACCTGGCGGGCTAATTACTAGGTGGCAATCTCTTCCAACTAACCATAAATATGTTCAAGAGCCCTCAAATGTAAACCAAAATGGAATCCTTTTTTTTATAAAATCTGGGTTCTAGAGGGGATCGAACTCACAACCCCCGGGTTAGCAGACAAGCGTCTTATCAACTAGGCCACGGAAGTCGGAGTGTTAGGCTTTTTCATGTTATGCTATTACTTGAAGACTACAAAAGTAATAAATAGAGAGGCAATTCAGTGTACAAACGCACTCGCATAGTTTTAAATTGGAAATGGTAGCTAATCTAACAGAAATATACCATGTTTCAAAGACTTTCGTTAAAAATTGGAGCATAAGTCCTACAAAACAGTCAACAATAGCATATACTTGAGGCTTATGAATATCAATCTTGAAAACATTTTTATTTTTGCTTTTATTCAATTTCATAGTTTTAGACTTGTGAGAAAAATTTGAATTATTCAATTGATTTTATTTATTTTATTTAATTTGTCATTTTTGTGTACACGGTAAAGCGAGTATATGGTATATTTGCAAGATTTGTACACAAAAATTACATTCATCCAAATAATTTAAGTTGGTTTTAAGAAACACGTTTTACAACTACATATATACGTTTTAAATTATTATACTTCCTGGAATTTGAAATAAATATGATTTGTACTATGAACGATTATTATATATTAAAGCACAAAGTTTTTCATCATATTTAACTTATGAAGGTCATAAAAAATACATTTTTTTTGTTTACATCTATTATAACTTTTTTCAAATGTCTCTAATAAAAAATACTAGATATACAAGAAATGGCTTTAAAAGAAAATTCTAAAAAATATTTTCAAAAAAAATTAAGAAATGTTCATGTCTATTATAATTATTTCATAATAGGTATACTTAAATAATATGGAAATAAAAAGTTTTTTTTTTTAAATGTCTGTCATGCAAAAAATACATTAAGAATAGTATTTGATCTAATAGAAAAAAAATCGGAAAGATAGGTAAAACAAAGCAATGAGAAATCTTTTAGTATTCAGAGGCGAATTTATTCAGGGGCCAATACAGCGTAAGCAACTAAGCTTCTAAGTTCAAAGGAGCGCCAAATAAGTAATCTCATATATATATTTTTTTAAATTCACTATTTATATCTTAATCGCTACTGAATGAACTCAATAAATAATTTTTAATAATAATAATTTTATTTATTTTTAATTATTTCTTGTAGACAAGAAATATAAATAATTTGCGAAAAAACAACAAGTAATTTAATTTGGACGCACAATTTTAATGGATCTGGGTTTGTTGCCTTTCATTTGTCGTGTCCCCAGTAAACTAGGCTTTTGCCTGTATCTCACTGAGGACATTAATAACAGGACTATTTATATAGCGTCGTTTAGAGAGCAAACTAACTTACTATTGACTATTGACAAATTAAAAACATCATAAAAATAAGTCAAGTGTTAGGATAGGAAGGTGAAGGTTGCGGTTATTAGATTAAGCACTTCACCACATCTGCATATGCTTCGAAAAACATATTTGGTAATAAAACCGCAGAAAATGAACTGATTGAATATTAGAAATAGACACCAAATTCACATACTGCCGCTATTGTATAATATCCTTAACTGTCCCGCCGTTCCCTCTTATCTCGCCGAAAATCGTCAGCTTCTTTCCAATCACGGATTAACGCTACGCTCAAACAGAGATTGTTTATTGGCCTTTCCAGTTCACCGCTCCTATTTTTTTACGTCGTCCTTTATTGTCCATGCAATGATACTGGAATCGGTTACAAACCAATATAAGACTCGTTCCGTCCTTGGCATGCTTTAAGAAGCGACTAAAAAAACTCTTAATTTCTTGTCAGTAAAATAACGTGCTTCATTCCTGATTTTTTTTTCTTTTCCTTTCCTCTCCACCATCCCTTCCTTTGATTGATGATATCTCCCTTTATATGAAAATGAATATTCGGGTGATTGTCCGTCTTTGTGGGGTTTGTGGGCATATGTTCATGTATGTGTTTATTGATTTCGTGGGGATGGATAGTCATTTGAATGATTTATGCAACCATGTAACTTGCTTCATTTATTTTTGTCTGGTTAGTTGGAAGAGGTGGCCACTTGGCAATAAGCCTGCCAGATTGTATTTGCAATAAAAGTGTTAAATAAATAAATAAAAATAAAGATGTACCAAGAGAAGATGAACTACAAAGAAGCTTTTGTCAGTCTTCCGATAAGTGATTAGTAACATCCGACAGTAATATTTTCGGCTTTATGTTTAGTGTAATGTATGTGTGTCGTGTTTTTCAATGATCATAAATTTTTATAAGACCTCCCGAAAGGGGTTGTCTTCGAGTGCTTCTTAAAGCTGAATCTTCTTCTTCATGTGTCCTGCCGGGTCCCCCCGACGTTGACGATCACTTGGGAGAAACCTTGTCTGTCCTGGGCAGCACGGAACAGCTCCTCCACACCTCTCATCCCGGTCCATTCTCTAATGTTCCGAAGCCAGGAGTGCTGCCTTCTTCCAACTCCTCTACGACCCTCAATCTTCCCCTTTATGACAAGTTGTAGGATTGCATACTTTTCATCTCTCATTATGTGGCCAAAATATGAAGTCTTACGGAGCTTGATTGTTGTGAACAATTCTCTCTGTGTATTTGCTCTACGCAATACTTCAACGTTGCTAATCATGTTAGTCCAGGATATTCTTGATCAGTCAGTCCCAGGATAGTCCAGGATATTAAAGCTGAATACGCCAACCATATCTCTTACACTCTGAGACGGACAAAAATTGATCCAATTAAAAACTACTCAGAAAACGAACGTTAACCAAAAACAAAAATAATCCACTCATTACATATTACGTATCAATTAAATGACTGTTGCAAAAACAAGCATGTTAAATCGAATATCACAATATAAAACTAATCTCAAGAAAATGTATTGTATTTAAAATTAAAATAAATACTAATTGATTTAAAAATTTCAAAAATAATGAGATCATTATTTTTTAAATTTTTAAATCAATAATTGATACTGATAAAAGTTATATATATTTCATGTATTGTTTATAGTTTAAAGGATTAACATTGTGAAGGTTTAAAGACATTGTAATTTGTTTTATCAAACACTGTTTATTCCACTTTTGTAACGGTATAACCCTACCGGTTTCAAGAATGTCATGTCACTATCAGGGGAGTCTTGTTTATACTCCCCTGATGATTAGGTGAAAGCCTTGAAACCAGTAGAGTTATACCGTTATAAAAAGTGGAATAAACAGTGTTAAAACAAATTACAATATATATTTCATATTTACTTTGACTCTATTTTCACTGTACTTAAGAATGAAAACAAGTACACTTTTATGTTAACTAATAAATCCAAAGACATTAAAATTGTAGTTACTTCCACATATTTGTTGTATTTATTGAGCGTTGTTATATTTAATTTAATTTCCTTTAATGTAAATAATAATTCAGCTTTTGATATTTATTCTAAACTAAATTTATAATGATCCCTCCTGAAGCAGATCGATTAGGAGAAATTTCTCTATTTGTCAGACCTAATAAATGATTTAAAGAATATTTTCGAAAAAAGAATCGGTTTGTTTCCTACCCGCTTTTGAAGTATTAGAAATAAAAAAAATTATATTAACTTTACTTTGATTTCGTAGGATTTAATGAACTGTTGCCTACTTTTTAAAATAACATTTTTCTTGCGAAAAGAATTGCTTTCGAAATATTTTTAGAAATAATTCAAGTATCTTGCCTAACACTGAGAAATTTGTTAATCGAATTCTTCTATGAACTAGTTTTAACTCATCTGATTACACTGAATGACAAATTAATATTGACTTCTAAACATAATCGACAATATAGTGACCCCCCACTGTGTGTTATTTGTTTTACAAAATTTCAATATGTATTTTTTTACACGAGCGTTTTTTATTTCAAATACTCCGACAGCATTTTTCTTATTTATTGAAATTTAAAATTCATTTCAAGAATTTTAAAAGCTACATTAAATATTTATGTTTCTTATATAAAATAGTTTTCAAATTAATTCAAATAAAAAATTAAGTAAATGACTAAAAAGGTTTCACTGTTGAAAAATGAATTGATGTACTCGTAGTTTTAAAACAGTTTTTTTTTTACTTCAATTGACTTTGAAACGTTACCTCCAATGTTCTTTAGCTTTGCATATAATAGAGTTTTTTTATAAAATAACCGAGTGTTCAAATAAATACAAAGTTGAATAGAAATGGTTTAAACTTTAAAAAGATAATATAAAAACATGTGGTCCAATACTTTTTTATAGGGCTTCACTTTATCACATGTTGTTTTTAATGCATAGGATTAATCATAGAAAATTTTGTTAATTCCTGGTTATATTATACTACAATTTCGTTGTATATAGTACAACCCGTTTATTGCCACATGACTATTTCTTCCAACCAACCAAAGTGATGTTAAATAGTCCTTAAGTGAAAACTAACTGAAACCGTTTTTAAAATACTCGTAATTAGGTTCCAACGAGAATCGTAACCGAAAGAAAGTCGTTTTACCAACTAGGGCGTGGAGGTAGATTCTTGGCGTTTCTGGTTCAATTCTTGGTTGATTCTGCTTTCAGGTCGGATATGCTGTGCATTTGAATTATCGTTTTTCTTTTGCAGCGTAAAAAAATGCTTATAGTCTAACTTACTTTCTTACGATATCGTGATAAACGATCTTGAAAAGAACTTTTCCTAGATCACTCCTAATGGTAGTTACGATTCCTCTCAACTGGTTTAAGAAATATTTCACTAACAATAGGGTTTACTAACACTGGCCTTATATCCCATCGGATGACAGGTCTTAACTGTTGACCTTGAAGTCCAGTAGAAGTATTATTCTTCAGTATAAGTCAGGTGCTTTTGATAGATATTTTATTTCAAACGACGGATGTAATAATTTTGAGGACACGTTACGGAAAACTATTGTGAGAGACTTTTTCAATGTAAAATGAAGAAACAGATAACAATAATAATCATGTATGCAAGTGCCATAACATAAACTACACACCTACTATATAAATCTTGTCATTTTTATGTCATACGGAACATGCGCAGTGATATAGCCCACGTCGCACGTCGGGGATAAGAAACGTTAGGTATTGGGGGCGTATCTATTATAAATACTCATTTTACTGTAAGATATCACCGAATTCGCTAAGTATGGAACAATGACATAAAAATCTATAATAATCATGTGATATGAAAAATCATTAAGATATTTTCCTGGCGCAATTCTGTTATTAAATTTGTTAGATATCGAAGTTTTTTTATTTATTTGAAATGTCATATATGGATAATACTGACATGAATATCATCCCACGGTGTCCCCTATGGAGTTGGCAGAGAAAACAGATCTACACAATTTTCTATTCCAGCATGCAACATTCACTCCTCCTCCACATTCGTACATCTCGCCAAGCACAATCTTCCATTATTCATACTTAAGAGCTTCATTTACCATGTTCCCTGAAGCTACTCTTCTTTCAAAGTCCCTTTCAACTCGCGCATCACACGTAAACGTACTGCCCAGATAACAGCACTTATGCATATACTATAATTAATTTCAAATATTTAAAAATTATATTTTAAACAAAAATATTTTTTTAATTTGTAAAAAACTTATAAGCGAGTTTCGTTTATCATATTTTTTATTTAGAACTTCATTAATTAAAAAAATATCGGTAATATAATCAAACATTTCATAACGATGAAATGTTTCATATTTTAAACAATTTGATTACGGTTTATTTTTGGGTTTCTTTACTGTTTTTTCTTTTAATCAAAGACTCATTGATTCAATTAGAATTAGTACTCTTAGTATTTAGTACAATAGTTTTAGAAATAACATATAATTTAATTATTGAAATTTTAATATTTTATGTTAACATTAGTTTTAAATTAATTCTAAAAGCAATAAATGAGTGAATTATATCTCTTTCTCCCACTATTATTTTACTTACTATCCGAGACGTTCATCAGATTTGGGTTTCTTAATTAGAGTAATGTAATATATTATTCTATAGGTGTCAATTTAGAAATGATATGATGTCCCATGGGAACATCTTAATTAAGTTGATAGATTATAAAAGTTTTACAAACCCTGAACTGTCTGTACAATTCGACAGAGGCGTAACCCTATATCAATACATCTATTGAAGTTTTGTGACAATTCCAAAAAACCAAGCCCAGATACTAACAGCAAGCAAGCAACAACTATTGCCCACGCGTGGCATGTTCATAACTTACAAACCCATGCACAGTTTTTGCAACGAGATACGCAAAGCGATTGTAAACATTACTCACGTCTTAAAATTGTTGTTTTCCCGTTAACAAATACCTACTATTTGGTGTTACCTTGCACAAGAGATTCAGGCTTTGGTTGTGCTTGATTATTATACCAACCTGATTATAGTTAAGATTTTAATAGAAATACTAAAATTATCTTTAATGTTTTGCAATATCCACACCATTAATTTTAATTTTAATTTATTTTTATTTTACCGAAGCATTTAATTTTTGCGGTGCTCAATAAAAAAATCAACAACACTTAAATAAGCATCCTACTTGAGCGTGGATGATGAGAAATAAGGAAAGAACCATTATAAATGCTATTCGAGATGTGATGGTGGAGGCGGATGCTCTCTATTCCATGAACCAAAAGACACACCAACGTCTATCAAATATTTCTAAATGTAAGTGTTTCGAGATAACTTAAAGACTTTTGACTACACTCAGGAAAATAAATCTAACATACTTGGACACGTTTCTAGAATAAATAACGAGAGTCTGGAAAAACTGTTGGTGGATTGAAGGAAAAGCGAGGAAGAGGAATGTGGCCTTCAGAATGGACGGAACAAATAAAGAATCAACAGGATCCTCTTAAAATGCTGCATTCAATGTGGCCCAGGGATGGAGACAAGTGGTACATCAGGTGTCAGAGATAGCAGAGTATCACGACGATCAGCATTGAGGATGCAACGAAGAACAGTTCTTGAACATACTTGTATGTTTTGTTCTTAAATATGAGAGACCATAAGTTGTGCGCACATTTCAACGAAACATACCAGCATTTTAGCGGTAATGTTGTAAACGAGCTCGACAACCTAATTGAAGAACTCATGTCTCCTACCTCGAGGTTTTTAAGTTACATTTCCTTAAATGAACAAAAAAAGTACTTAGTGTAGTTTTCTTTCATACAGGCCTTTCAATTGTTGAATGAAATTTTCATTTGGCAATAAAATCGGCAGACTTGTACTGTGTACAACGAAATAATAATACAACCTCTATATTACAATATTTAAAATCACCCATTTGAGGTTGATAGTTTTTTGTAACTTTTAATTGAAAAATATTTATAAAATAAACATAAAAAATTAAGGCCACGTATCTTTTAGAGGTAAAATATTTTATAAGGGGAAATAATCTTAAATTTAAAGTAATTATTTCATTCTCAATACAGGCTGAGTCCGTCTAAACACCTTAGAATTTTTCTTTTGAAAAAAATATTTACGTATTTAAAAAACAACAGTCACTTGAATAATTGAAAATTTCTTACTAATGTCCCCAGTTTTAGAAGAAAATTTTATTTTACTTTTGATAATATGATATGAAATATGTCAATATTCGAAGCAGCCCTGTTCAGAAGAGTTAGGTCCTTCCAACAGGCGTTACGACAGGTAAGCCCTATACATTATTTACTTATGTGGCTCCCTTATCGTGCACCCTGAGGGTAGCTTAAAAGTTCAATCCTGGATCCACATATCCTTCCGTAGTGTGGGCACACTTTTCCAGGTGGTATTGAATATTTGGTTTTAGGCACTATTTACGCCTTATGCGTTTTTCCTTTTCACTGTTGCAGTCTCAAAAAGTGCCACCACCCTCAGCCACGGTGTATATCTACTGTATACCATATAGCTGATTTTGACCTTTAGACCGTCTTTTTTACCTCCTAAGGGCTACCCTAGTCTTTATTCCTTAACTTAAGTTCAGAAAAGAGTAAACTGCTGACAATTCGAGATTCTGGCATCAAATTGGCTGTCTTAGTACTATTGCTGCTTTGCTAGTTGTCATAATCTCAAAAAACACGAGGACACGATGCAAGCATCTCTATTGAAACTTTTCCGAAATTTCGAAGTATTTTATATAGATGATCCTGGTTTCACATCCATACAACAGATATAGCAAAACAATCGCAATGTATACTTTTTTTTTGGTTGCTTTGTATATGTCTCGATTTCTCAAACACCCCCCTCATCGTAGTCTACCGTAATCACTATTTGCACATTTTAGTCGGTGTTCTATTTCGTCATCAATGTTCACTCCACATGATAAGATGCCTGCAAGATAAGGAAACAGTGGCACATTTTCCAAGACATTGTTCCTAATGGCTATGGTAGGAGGGGGGGGTGATACATGGGTCTGAGGTAGTTAATTTAGTATTTTTGTTTAATTCGGATTTACGCTGAGGCCATGTAACATATAAGTTTGATGCAAACTATTCATAATGAGGTTTATATAATATATTTTCTGAGTTGACTAATATGATATTATCAGCAGCATATTGCAATTCCATTCTGTATGCTGTTGTTACTTGAACTTTACGAACAATACATAAAGCCGATATGCTGGTTGATGTAGTTTTTTTGTTATATTTGTCTTTACGTTGAGGCCGAATGACTGAAAAGTGTTCATGATGACGTTTATTTCTTCTTCAGGGTTGACTAATACGACATAATCGTCAGCATTTTGTAAATTTTACTATGGATGCTGTTGGGACATTGGTTTTTGGACGAAGTCTGCTAAAAGTGAATATAGTTCTCCATATATGCGGTACACAATTTCAACAGTTTAAAGTAATTGGTCTTTAACAAGATGTATTATGGTTGCTAAAAATATATGTTGAAAACAGTGGTGTCAAAACAAATTGCTGTTTTTCTCTCCTCTTAATTTTAAACGGAATATAATCCTGGATCTACACTCCTGGAAGCTTGCGCACTTTTCTATATTGTACATACATACCATAACGCCATTTCACTATTGGGGAAGTCAGAGATGATAAAACACCAAACTTTAATCACGACTTTTATCGCCTCCTCCACAAACATCCTTACTTATGCATACACACAGTTCCTTCTGTTTCTCTTAAACTTCACTATACTTATTTAGTCATTCTCTACTACGATTCTACCTTATGCTTGCATTTGAAAACTGTTTCGTTAATCTTTCGACACCTATCCGTTCAAAATGTCCACACGACCTTAACGTGCTCTATTTCGCCCTATATAATACGAGTATATCAGTTTTTTTAATTAATTATTTTTAAATTATTTTTTTTATTTCAATACTTATATATAAATACATCTGGCCGATTTATAAATTTAAATCAATTTCTTCTAGTCAACTAATTTTAAATTATCGGTATCCATGATCGCATCTTGAACTCGTCTAATTAATATAACATTAGAGTAAAAGTAACAAAAATGAAAACAAAGGATAAATCTCAATAAAAATAGGAATAAGAAACTAGGATATTTTCAAATAAATGGTGCAGTTTAATTTTTTTCTTAAATCACGTTAAATGTTATAGTTAACTCTAATAATTGGAAAGACTTGACGAAAAAACTTTGATAAACACAAGACTAACCAATTCCAAGATATATTGTTTTCTTTATTTGTGAACGTATTCGGGTTTTGTTTAAGAGCTTCCTTATGGACTCAAATATCGCAGGAGATAATACGGATGTCTCAGCTCGAATAAAGGTTAAGAGTAGCGCATTATCGGATTGAAATTTTGTCAAAGCACTTCGGATGATTTGTGTTCATCATAAAATGCAAATTTTACAACATTTTAAATGTGAGAAGTATGCAAAATAGTCAATAATTCAGAAAGCACTATCAGAATTAATGAAAATAAAATATCGGCCTCGTTGTTCCGGATCACCAAGGTGGATGGCGTCTCGTTTTTGAGTTGTGTATCATAACCCGCTCTGGAGGATTTTGTAAAAAAATACATAATATTTCAATTTAGCGAAGATACGAATCATTTTTGGTATTTTTTTTAGCTAAATTACGTTATTTGTAAGTAGCAGTTATTTTAATAACGATTTAATGATACAGATAAAAAATATAAAATGAATTAATAAAACTACAAAACGAGTTGGGTTTGAAACTCGGCGACTCCTTTTACTTTTATTGGAACAAATATTGCCGTATTCATTCTAATGGAAAAATAGTTCTTTAAGTTTTTTTCTTTTCTGTATAAATTTTTGTTATTGAATTAATTTTATTTTTTCCTTTGTTTATTGTGTTGATAGTATTTTTTTTGTCTTTCAGTAGTGCATTACACACCGATAATTTTATACACCTTATGCATCCATATATTTTTGATGTTAATATTCTATTTTTGTTAAGTAAATTTTACTTTGAATAAATGGGACTTAGTATTCTATATACTTTCAAAATATTTTTTTTAAATACTATTTCTTGTACTTTTCCGAAGTTGTAAATTTATATCTTTATTTGATTCTCATTTTAATTTGACTTTTTTTAAGTAACATTGATTGATTGTGTTGTGTTACTATCCTTCCTTGTATCTAATGTTTATTTATAATATATGACATCCATTAGAATTAAAAAAGGTGAACTTATTTCACTTTCAGTACAAAAATATTACAATATAATCATCATATATTTTTAGCAAATTTTTTTTTTACTTTTGTTATAATTATTAAATATTTCTACTATTATTATAGAAATCACAAAACAAATGAAACTAGATTTTTTTTTTTTTTTTCGTCATACGTAGCCTCCGTTGCCTAGTTGATAATAACACCTATCTTTCGACCCTTCGAGTTCGTGTGCCGTTGGAAATCAATTGTTTTAAAAAAAAGTATCAGTTTAGTTTTCTTTTAAGGCCTCTTGGACATCTTTCAGGTGGTTTTTAAAAGATTGCCACATAACAAAAAGCTCACCAGTTAGTATTTATAGTTAAGTCATTCACACTTGGAAGGTTTAAATACATTGTAATTTGTTTAGTCGTACACCGTGTATTCCATTTTATATAAAATTATAACCCTACCGGTTTCAAGGTGTTTACCTCATCATCAGGGAGCAAACTTTGAAACCGGTAGGGTTATGTCATTATATAAAGTAGAATAAACATTGTTGAACTGAACACATTACAATCACCAGTTATTATGAATAAAACGAAAGTACATATAATACATTCAAAGTGTATACTTAATACAAATAAAACAACAACGAACTATTTTAATTCGAATTAAAATAAAGAAAACTAAATTGTACTCTCCTTAGTTGGCTAATGGATCCGTGGTTAACGTCCATGGTTTAAAAGTAGGCGAAGCGTGCTGGATTCAACTCTCTTAAATTACAAAAACTCGTTTTCTCCTTGTTTTCAAGCACAGGAGATATCTATAACCTCTTGTATATTTTGTTTCATCAAGGAAATATTTGGCTTATTGAATACGTTCTGAAATATGATATTTATAGTTTCCTTATCCTATCCATACACACCATCATGCTTTGTCTCTTTTAAGGAATGCAGAGGACAGATCTCTACGCTTTTGTTTATGCTCCTCATCCCCATTAATACATCTCGCCAAACAAAGCTTTGCCTAAGTTAAAAGGTCTCCTTTCTCCTTCCTCTATTTTCTCAGTCTACTTCTTCTTCGTTGTCCATTAATTTCAGATGATTTGTTTCGTTAGTCTTTCGCAGCTCATTATCTCAATACGGTCAAACTGTTTCATGATTATTTTCTTGATTCTACTCAAGAATAATACTAATAAGAATTATTCTTTATCCAATAATTCTTACACTTTCAAACATTTTAATAGTAGAAATTTTACGCTAGACACGCTTTTCATTTATCTTATGTTTTGAAATAATTACACATCGATATATTTAAAAAAATACTCATTTAAAAACAAATTAAAGAACGTCAATTCAAGTTTTAACTAAAAAGAGCCAAATATAGTATACTCGTATGTGATACTTACACTGAAAAGAACACGTGGGGTAACCATATTTTTTTCTCTCTTTGTTTGTACTTTTAATTTTTAAAATGAAATACACAAAGAACTTTCTTGTCTTACTAGGCGTTTGCCCGTTGTAAGGCAGGTAGATTTAAACAAGAATAAAAATCTCACTTAAACACAAGACAAATTACATCCCACCATGATCCCATAGCACCAGAACAGGTGAATAATAAGATGTATAATTAAAATATGATAGAATACAGAATTATGTGATTAGTGATGAATAATTAAATTAAGGTTGGTATGTCAGGAAAGATCTTAAGGTTGATTGATGTATTAGGAAAGATGAAAAAGAGCTTGAATTGAACAAATGTGTGAAGACAGACTAACAAATCGAAATACTGTGCAAATGTAAGTGGAAAGCATGGTAAAGAAAGATAAAAAAAGGACATGTATGGTTAAAATAAGATAATGTAAAAAGTCAGAGAATCTTAAGAATTTTATGAAAATGTGTATGAATGTGGGGGAAGCATAAGTTGTTTGTCATGATATGAAAGCCGGGCGCTATGTCCTCTCTGGAACTATTTTAAAAAAACATTTGGATAACAAGCATCTTACCAACTAGACCACAGAGGTTGTTCGTAGATCTTGAATTGCCTTGTAATGAATTGAAACAAAAGCTTGTATTTCGGAGACATTTAGGAAATGTTAAAATGTTCATTTAAAAAAGTGGTATACGTCTGATTTACTTTTTCCTACGTCTAATTAAATTATCTGTGCTCCTAATTTAATTATTTTGTCGTCGCGTAACTTGATAAAACATAGCCTACATATTATTTGATAAAACTCCAGAACATAATTTTTTTGGAAAAATTTACTCCTAAATCCATTTTTTATTCGTCTTAAATTCACGACTGAGGATCCATCGCGATATTTTTACACACGCCTGGTCTTACGCCATTAACAGATCATCATAAATTCGATTGCTTTTCTGATGTAAATAACATTTAACGATTCAGTGACTATCATATACGTCCTCTTTATATTTTATCCTTTACCTATGTAATCATCACTAGTCTCTTTAGATTGTCTCCATTTCGGCGAGCGATTTATCATCCAGGTAAAAGTGCTCTAAATTACACATTGATATGTTAAAAAATATATACTTGAGTTAAATTCAAACTTTGATTCATTGTTGTAAAGAAAACATACTGGGTGAATAGGAATGGGAAGCACCGAGAGAGAAAAGCTCCGCATTTCACCAAAGTAGCACAGAGGGAATTATACGGCTCGGGAGAGCGGGTCTAATTATTCCGGCTCTATCTTGTATATTACGGGACTTAGCGGCATTAAGATATTGAGTCAGAACGTAAAAGGGTTAAGAAAGTATGGACTGTTCTCGATTTGTGCGTTTTCATGAGTTGTTTTTTTTAATGATATTTATTCAATGGTACCTACCATTTTTATATTTATTTATTGAAATCCTCCGTAGCACATTACGTATGAAATCTGTCTTTCAGCCCAGAAATTTCAGATTCGATTCTCGTTGGAGTTAAGTATAAAAAAAATTCCAGTGAGATTTTCACTTAAGACCTCTTTGTTGTTTTCTGGTTTTGGAAGAGATTGAGATTGAGTCGTGTCAATAAGTCTGCAAAGTTCAGATCTTAATATTTGATTTCTTAGAAATATTTTATATCTATCATAGATACTAACTTATAACTAGACATACAATTTAAGTGTAATATAATACAATTATGATTTAATTATAAAATATTAATTGGAAACAAATATGTTTGTGATCTTATATATTCATGATTTTTAATCCTTTTGAGATTTTTTTGCGAAATTCAATCAATATATAAATTAATAAATGTATTTTGGATAGCAAATTGCAGATACATTTTAGTATTTTTAATCACCAAACAATGAATTAAGTCTGTAAATTGTGATAAAACACTGTTTTATTATTATCTGACAATTACTTCCCACTACCCACTATTTGTTAAAACACCTTAATTTTAAACCGAAACATCATTTCATTAATCAACACATTAAATACGCTTGAACCCCGCGAAAAGAAGACTTGAGTGTAGCACTTAGTTATACAATTCATAATAAGAGGAGGATGAATAAATGTTAAATAGAAAAAAACAGTAAAGATAAAATATACAATAAGTCTCATCATGCATAGAAAAAACTGAAAGGCTTAGTAGGAAAGATCTATAATCAATAATATTAATACAAAGTTCCAGTCACAATTGATGACCTCAATTAAGATATTTCTTATTGACTATATACGAGTATAATATTAAACAAATTATAGGTCGAAAAACACTACAAAGTCAATTTCGAGTATAATGTTAAACAAATCATACAATAGCTCAAAAAAACACTACAAAGTCAATTTCGAGTATAATTTTAAACAAATCATAGCTCAAAAAAACACTACAAAGTCAATTTCGAGTAACCATGATGTTGAACAGTTTATTTTAATATTTTTTACTTTTATTTGCTTAAAGTTATTTTTTGTTGTAAAATGCATATGAAATTAATCAAATCAATAAAAAAATATTAAAGTAAGAAGAGTTCCAGTCTGGTGTAAACCTTCCATTCCCGGTGGTTTTGGAACTGGTTTTGCTTGGAGACCTCTTATCATCAGGTTTTTTGTCCTGGTGCTTAGTAGCCCCATAACATAAATTCTTAGGGTAACCAGTATTACGAAATAGCGCTAGATAATTTTTGAATTCTCGTGATTTGACAGACGTTACGTAAAGATCTAAGCGCACTTGGAGTGATCTTCGGTCTTCAAATTGCTCCAGAAAAATAAGTGAAGAATGTTCAGTAAAAGAAATTTATATTTCTGAATAATTAGTATGTAAAATTTTATTTTAATTATTTTACAAGCGCCAATAACCCACTCAAATTAATTTTACATATGCATGAGATTCATTAATAATATTTATTATTAAGCAAAAATTTATTTTTAAACAAAACGCATTTAATTGAAAGACTTAACACCTTGTAAAATGAGGGCTCACCAACTGGCTCCAAAATTCAGGGTGGTTGGGCTTAAAAAACGTCTTATTTCCTTTCGGTGAAGCTTATTAGCGAGATCCCACTGGGCTCTCTCTCACTGAAAGAAAGGGGTGTCTGAAATCTCATAAAATATTCAGCAATTATGTTCCCGGTATCAGCACAAAGTTCAAGCTAATATCTCGACCACGAAGAACTTAAGCCTTATCTTCGCCAAATATATGGACCTAAATAATTACCAAGAGGAAAATATTTTATTCATTCTTTGATTAAATTTTTACCAAAACTTCAATAACCTCTAAAAAATACGATGCATAAAAAAACCTAGATTGAAATACCAACGATTTTGTAAAAATTAAAAAATATATATTATTATCTATAATGACAGGTCCAATAATTTATTATACAAGGGCTAAGAAACAGATAAAGTTGATTTCCTTTAAGTTTTTTATTAATACATTGTTCATTTCATTCTAATTTTCCCGTGTTTAATATTTTTCATACAAGATAACGCATACATATTATTAAACACACATGAAAAATACATATAATGTTAAACATACTATTGTAAATTAGACGTTATTTATTCAGGATCCAATGAACTAGGCTATTGGTAGTGTTTCATTGAAAATCCTTACTACAATATTTTCGTTTTAATATAGGTATTAATTAATTATATTCTACCATATATGAACAAAATAAATATTTATATTCTTGGTTATTTATGAGTTCCTCGCCGTTTAAAAGAAAATCTAATTCTTTTACACATCTTGTCAAATTTTAGTTACAAATATTCATTTCCAGTTTTAATTTCCAACAAAACGTTTAATACCAACTATTATGTGAAATAAAATATTTCATATTTTAATGCGTTAACCCTATAATTTGGTCATATATGAGTAAATTACATCAGTCGATGATGTAATCTAATTTTGATTCGTTCCTTTGAATGTTATATCTCAACAACTCTGAATTGGCGATGCGGACATATTTAAGAGCGTAGCCGAGAGACAGCGTAGTCTTAAACCCCCATTAATCAAACCTTCGGATAAAGATACACTGGAGAAGTCACAAAACTCGTAGTTCGTCATCGCACGTGATGTCAATACTACCGCGCGTGAAAATGCAACAACACTCTCACACGTGTTGCATGGTCTATTAGTAGGGCTTCTGGTATAGATTTAGGTGACCCACGCTTGATTCCCAGTGGGCTCACTTTCAGACAGATTTTATGTACATGATTATTTTCATCTAAATTTACTGATGTAGTTGTGCTTATTTCAAATTTTACATAAACCCTAAGTAATCATAATAAAAGGACAATTTGTATAGCGCCGTTCAGAGAAATATAAGTTTAGTATTAGGATAGGAATGCAGTGGCTATGTGAGTATATCTTGGTGCTTTATTAATAACAAACAACCTTAATAATTTGAAAATTATTACTATATTCGTATCATAGGGTGTAATTAGATTTCTTTAATCTGAACACCACCCTGCAGTTTAAAAAAAAGAACATGACAGAACTAGGTTTTGAAATCAATATTTATAATACTCGTACATTGTTATTTCAAAGTTAATTGGCTAATGAAAATAATTTTATAAATTAGTAAGTTCTTGCATCAACCGACGATTTGCTATTTCCAATAAATCACAATCAGGTCACATAAAGATATAGCATTAGTATTAAGTCTTTAATCGTTAAAATGACATTTTTTAATTTTTATATTCAGGCCACTTAACATATTTATTGCCGCTTAAAACTAACCGTACAAAAAAGAAATAACTGATTTCATGGTTTCGTATACAAATACAACACATGAAATTAGGGAAAATAAAAGGCATTACGGCATCCTGCCAACTTCTTTATTCTGTGTTCAATGAAAGTCCAGAAGACACTCATTTCCTCAACGATATGGAATTGGAAGATAAAAATGATGTACTGGATTGGGATCCCGTACCTGAAAAGCCCAGAACAAGATAAAGGGTTAGAGAAGATGAGATGATCAGGTGCTTCTTCTTAAATAAGACATTTTTATTTATTTTATTTTTAGATACGGTCATATAAAAGGTAAACATTTTGTCATTTTGAAGATGAATCAAAGTGAATAGTTTTTTTCGCTGTTGGATGATTTTTTACTGTCGCAAAGGAAAAATATGTGACACAAACCAAAAAAAGTATTTAGTTGTATGGCGACGATACAATAAGCGTCCGTGTGTATCAAATGTGGTTGAAAAAATATCGTAATGGTGATACGAGCTCGAAGATGGTATCCGCTCTGGAAGTTTTATTACCAAAGATTGCTTTGATCGAGAATAACCAGCATTCAACGAGCATTTGGAGCAATTTTACGTTTGAATACACATACATACCATCATGACGTTTGCTTCTAGGGTAGGCAGAGTGGGTATAGCACCAGACTTTCCAATCTCGATACACACATTTCGCCTCTTCCACATCACACGTTTTTCACATTCATTAAATTTGTTAATTTTAATTGTCATATTTTAAATACCTTGGAGTGGGTATTAATAATCACACTGACTTAGTGAAATTATAGCACAGGTGAACAAAGCCTCCGCAATATCTGAGTGGATCAAAGACAGTATAATACGAAAAAATAAATAAATTTTATAATATATAATATATGACAATACAAAGTAAAGTGACGATTTGTGAAATATATGTGTTAGACCAGTAGTGTTGAAACAAGAGCTGATACAACATGATGATACTCCTGAAAACATTGGAAATGAAGGTCTTGATATGTATAACTGGTAAAACACTCAAAAACAGAATGTTAAATACAGATATATGAAGAATGCATGAAACCGAAGATATCGTAAGATTAGAAAACGTTGTTGGTGGCATCGCGTTCAAGGAATGGATGACACCCAGGTGATTTTCCGTAAAGTTTCTCATGGCTACCTCATAGGAAGCCGACCACCAGACAGACCCCCTAAAGAGATGGAGAGAGATAGCTGACAGTTCACAACCTAGGAATAATGTAGAGAAAAAAACAGATCAAGAACCTATTACAAGGAAAATATATTTTGTTATCATATTTCTTCAATTTAACTATATGATATTGTTATAAGCTACTGATTTACCTAGACAGATATACATTACTGTAAGTGACCCACTTAAAAGTCTCACCAGATTTATTTGATCACAATATTTATATTTGTAAATCATACTCGTGTAATGCTACAAAATAAAAAGAAAAAAAAAGTTAAACGACTTAAATTTTCCTATATTGTAACATCTGTATACTCGTACACTTTAAATCATACTGAAACTTACCCTCTCGCACGCAGTATATTACTCCTAGGGAGAAGTCCCAACTCCCTCGCGCTACCAATCACCTCGATATTGCGCAATACAAATAAATATATTATTGCGTAACCATTTCATACAGTATCAATAATTCAGAATTACATCGCTTTTATGTACCGCGGTACAAGTGTGTGATGGCCCATTCCGTGGATTGGAAAGGATTGTACCCGCTAACTTCGGGAATGGCATTCTTATCTTGATTTATGGCACCAATCTGCAATAAAAAAATATAATATTAGATTTTTTAAATAATAATATGGCTAACGAAACCTTAGATAAAATAAAGCTATATTATTTGTATTTTTTTGTCGACAATTCTGTAAAATATTTTAAGAACTAAGAAATACTGTAATTTGGGAATCGAAAGCCATGATCCAACAATTGTATTATACTTTTGTTGTATCCATTACAACGTGACGGGTTTATAACCATGTAACAGTATTTTTCAAACATCCAAAAAGGTGGTGGAATATGCCTAAAGTGAAAACCACATTAAATTATTTAAAAAAAGGTAACAACGGAAATTGAGCCCGCAACCCTCGGGTCTAGTTTGTAAGGACCTCCGTGGTCTAGTTTGTAAGACGCCAGCCTTCTATCCAAGGGGTTGCGGGTCGATTCCCGCCGATACTATTTTTTTTAAAAGAGCTCCTATCAGATTTTCACTTAAGGTGTCTAAGAATGTTTTTCTGGTTCATTTGGAGAGAATGGAACGCGGCATTAATCCGGCCAAGTTGTACTTTATTCTAATAAAAAGAAATACTCGTACAATACAACAGTTTCATCGGCGGTCGAACTCAAATTTTTTATATATTTATTAAAAATTTTTTATATAAAATATCAAGTTCCTGTCAAAAATGGTGTCTTTCTCTAACTCGTTCATCCGCCGTATCGTTTGTCTCGCTCAAAATTTTTGAATTCGATCTTTAATTTCACAAGTTAATGTTTTAAAATTATTTTTAAAAAAGTAGTAGATATGTATTGTACCATTTTGAAATTCTGACTAAACAGGCCAACTTTTTATGTAACTTGCCAGGTTAGCGTAGACCATTATTTTTACAGTATGATGAGTTAAAGTTGGCTGATAAAAAATATTATTTTTTATGATCGGACAAAAACAATTTTTTTTTCAAACGTGCAAATTTTTTTTTGTTTTATATCCGACTCCGACTAATAGCAGGTCTATCTAGGATTGCGATACAATCATTAAAATCATAAAATATGGCAATTTTTAGTCACAATATACAAACATTCGGCTCAGGGTAGCTACTTTTACAATTTTCGAAGAAATGCCTATAACTCGAAAAGTATAAGGCTTTTTCAAAAATTTTTTTTTTATTCTGAACCCTCATAAGCTGGCCTCTTCTTCGATATCAGCTTGGCGTTGCCCTTTGGGACACCCTGTATATAAAGTTTTCTTTACTACAGTATAAACGTTCCCAATGTATAATACTCTAATACTCGTAGGTGTACGGATAGTTAAGTGTCATGTCAGACTTTGAGTAGTTTCTACATCCAAAAGAAGTATGATAGCAACATATCATTACTTTCAGCAGAAAAGCGTTCTGTGGTCTTAGTTGTATAAGAAAGAAAGTTTATATATTTTGATCAAAGCTTGATTACAGAACTAAATGTTGTTTATGTCGAAGCAATTTCATTTAACAAATAAACACATTTTTTTAATTTTGAAAAATATTAAATAAAATGTAAGACGCTGATACTAAAAGTTAAGAAAGATTTTTAAAATGGTTTGAACACATTGAGATATAGAGTAGAATATTGAAATATTTTATACATTTATTTATTCAAATGTTTCCATAATTCCACTCGACGCAATATTAACGGTTTATATTAGCCCTCTCATTAGGCTTGTTGCTTGTTCTGAAATAGTCGACTTACACCCACGAAGTTCACAAATAAGCACACTTAAATAATGCAACAAGTCTGAGCTACAGTCTTTAATGAGATTTAACTACTCTCAGCAAAAAAGTATGTATTTGGGAAAATTTCATTGAAACTGCCATAATCTAGCCATATTTACTTTAAATGGAGAGCGGGGAAGAAGTAGACCAGGAAAATATTAGAAAGATATTGTTAGAGAGATTTTAATCAACAGAAAAAAAATAAGTAAGAGAAACAGAAGAGCTGGTATATACGAGTACATACGAGTATGTCGGTAGAATTAAGAAAATACTTACATAATTTTTCCGATATGTGTATAGAATGAACGAGATTGTAAGATATTACAGGGGCGCTTAAAAATAGGAGATAAAGTGGAATGTCGAAAAAAGGAATACTTTTTTTATTTCACTAGATCTGAAAGAAGAAAATATAAAATATTTACAAAAATATATAGCGTATATAAAATATTAACGAATCTGAACCTTGAAATACTAATTTTATAAAAGAATAATGTTTTCGTGATCATTTTTCTCGGTCTTAAAAGGAATGTGGTGAAATGATGATGATAATCATGAACTTCATTACAGGTTATTATAACCTCAAAACGCTTTTTTGAAATTCTTATATTTTTCATCGGATAGATAAACTGGAAGGTGGCAAAACAGGATTGAGAATATTTAGCGATTAGTGATGAAACCTTAGGAAAATCTATAAACAATTAAATATAAATATTATATAGCTAAAAATAATCTAATGCTTCTTATTGGTACTTAACTCAAGGCTGCCGCTTGATGTTGGGAATCGAGTAAAAATTATGAAAATTTTATCGACCAAACGGCACTAAAATTGAATAGATTTTGCCGAAAAATAATAATAATTTGAATAGAAAGTCTTGACCCTGGCAAAGACAGCGAATGATTATGTATAGATTTTTTGCATTTATGATTCCACATAATATACAAGTTTTGCCCACTCGTTTGTCATAAAATGACTAGAGAAATCAGCCATCACGCAGAAAATTGGAATAACTGGATTTTTTATTACTAAAACGGTACATTTTTAGGAAAACTATTCGGCCAACCAACTATTCTCCTTTCTAGCATAAGTATTTTTATCGTTTCTGCTAAATATCAACAGTCCTACATCTTGTACCATAACTCACTCGGATTTAGTGTTTAATGGACCAAGATTATTGTCACATCAAATGGCATCGAGATTATTACAAAAGTGCCTTTATATTATATTATAGGTCAATACGACCGGTAAACTTCTTTCCGTATCTCATTTACACACGGAGAACGGAATCGGAATATTTTATGTAATTTACTGTACGAGTATAAGCCTCGAGTAACACCACTGATTTTCATGTCTTAGCTTTAAATATTACTTTAATTTGGTAGCTTAGAACAGAGATCTCAAACTGGCGGCCTGAGAATCGTATCTGGTCCACAAAGCGATGTCATCATAATTTTCATCATCACATTTTTTGTTATAACTCCAGAACATTTTTAAATTACCCAAAACATCCCTTTTCGAAATTCTCTCTGTGTCCTTTTCACAATCCGGCGTGGCGCCAGCAAATGAAAGACTCCCCCACGAGGACAGCTCGCTAATCAAAATATAAATGAATCCAATTTTCATATAAGTGTTCGGTCGTACTATAAGGGAACCTAATTCATTCCATGAAATAGTTTTGGTGGAAGAAAAACAAGTGCATATCGCAGTAAAAATAATATCAAAACGTATTCGCAAGTGTTAGTAGAAATAACATCAATATAACTAGCTAAAGTATGAGTTATCATTAATATCCAAATGTATTATATGATATACATTATTATATTATAGTTTTAATACGTGCGTTAAAAAATATTCTGAGAAAAATATTACGGACCAACATTAAAAAAAAGTTATTTTTATTTCCTTTTAAACTTGGAAAGAATATAACTTTGTGTTGTGTATCTACTTAAATTGATTTTAAAGCGATCTTTACACTCGGGAAGGGGACAGATGAGTCAAAATCTAGAATAGATAAGTCTGCGATTTTTTTATGTCCCGTAATGGCCCGTTCGTATTTAGAGTTCGAAACCACTGATTTATAGGACTGATTAATTGTTTTCTCACTATTGTCAAGTCTTTCTTAGACTTTTTTTTATCATTTTACTTACATAATTCTTAATTTCCAGTATTTTATTCCCAATCTAAATATTTGCACCTATGTTTTGTATTTCATCAAGTCATCGTACATGACCCAGTCTTCCAGCCCAGGGGTTGCGAAACCTTAATTTTAAAAAAATAACTCAGTTAGGTTGTCACTTCAGACCTCTAATATATTTCTGGGTGATGGGAAGAGATTATCACAAGACAATAAGCCCACCAAATTATAATTCACATACAACGAAAGTGTAACACAATACAATACCTTAAATCTGCCTGTTATACATCGTCATGAAAGGACTTTCTCTGAACCACTTCTGAATATTATTTGGGTACGGGATAATGTGATCCACTCTTGTCCGCTATTTTATCAATTCATATGTACTCGTATTTCCATTTCGTGGTGATACATCCAGTTTTCTTCTTTCCTTAATTCTTGACATTAAATTTAAAAAATCCTTTTAATAATTGAGCTTTCTAACCAACTTAACCTGCCTGAAATAGTACCCGAACCAACCATTAGTGGCTGTATATGCCCTTTTTTTTAAATATATTTATTTACATATGTATTATTTCTAAAAAATATTTAATAAATAGGCAGAAATCAAACTAAAATACGTGGTACGCTTTGCTCAAGCAGAAATGGTCTTTTGACTTTTTCAATTCATATCTCCCCCGCTCCTTTACATTGTTCTTTCATGTATGTGTTGTAATATTTTGGCTTGCTTCAAACAGCGACTTAAAAGATATTACATCTTCTCCAATGACGAAACTTATTTCTCAATAAATCCTTCTTTCTTGCCTATATTTAGTGACATTTGCAATTATTTTGTTATTTTTTGAACATTTGTTTTTGAATGCTTTAAATATGTTGAAGTCTTTTAATTTTCGGAAATTATGTTTTAACCTATCAGTCAGCAATTGGTAGTTATCTGCGTAACTTTTATCTTGTTACTTGGAACGGATGTCGGCAATAAACTCACCATTTTTAAACTTGAAAATATAGTGTCTAAATAATATGTTTCATTTTATTGAGGGAAAATTAAGGTATGTTCTAAAAGTAATACAATTTCGTATTTGTTTTTTGTCAGCTTTTTTGTTATCTTGTGTTTTTGTTGAGTTCATAAATTATGCTTTTTCTAGGAATAGGTGTAACTTATGAAAAATAAGCTTTTCTCTTCAGTTTATTACGACAGCAAGAAAGGAATGCAAAAAACATCCAGGGAAGTTTTTTTTCTTTCAATTATACGTGTTGAGAATAATTCAGAGATTTCAAGATCAGCTTTACCGAGAACCATTAGGCCACGTCGTATCAAAAAGAGAACCGAATCAAAACCAGGATCAGGAGAATGGATGGAAGGAGGGCAGGGCAGCGCCAGAATCAAGAGCTCAAATCGGGAGGCAGGGTAGAAAGAAGTCAGAAAAGGAGGAGGAAATGCACTGGCGGCAAAGCGGAATTAACTCGGAAAACGGGACATGTTTCCGCCGGAAGTCTGAATTTGAAAGTGATATTACGACCGTCAATATTCAAAGACACTTTATTTGGAGTGCATGAGAGTCCGTCTTTATGTAGTTTATAATTTTTAAAAATACTTATCCTTTAAATGTTCTTAGAATTTATTGTTTCATACTATCTGATTTAAGATTTTTAGAATTTTATAATCTTTCACAAAATAACTGTTATATGCAAACCATACATTTATAAGTAGTTTACGTATAAATGATGCAAAGCTTGCGTGGAACTTATTGCAATAATTATTTCTAATATTAGTTTTTGTGAAGAATTTTTACTTATACTTGACTTGATAAAAGCGTGTTATTGTGGAAATTTTGTATTTATAATAAGATTTACCATATTTATTTTCCTTTACCTTTTTTTTTTACATATCTTAGTACTTAAATGAATCTTTATGTCATTGTGAGATATAAACGTCATTTTATATGAATTCATAAAAATATACATATGTGTGTAACAATATTGTCGACGTAATTAATTATAGTTAAAGATTACAATATTGTGACTTAACTCTATCTTTGGTAACATTATATATTGATATTACTTAAATAAAACCTCCAAAATATTGTCCAAATAAATATTCCACAATGTCTCGTTCAATACAAAATCCTCTGATAGTTGACATATTCTACGATTACTTTTTTATTGAAATGAAAACAGCTCTATGAAAGAAAATAAATTTTTATCAACAAATATTTTTTCTTCGCAACTGTTATACAAATCTCTCAATTTCGTAGAAGTCATTTATTTTAACCAGCATTTCACTTTTTATTTTGAAAAACCATTTCTCCAGTATTATCACATGACAATTTTTTTTTTTTTGGAAGATGTTGATATATTTTTTTTTAATTTATAATTGTTACTGTGATATGTAAAGGACCATTAAGTGTTATTTTGTTAATAAATAAATTAGATGCTTCTTGTACCCAGAAACTTATGTTTAGCACATTAAAAACACGTTTTGAATACATGATGAAAGATCTTTTCACGGCATTTTTTTATTCTTCTTTCGATAGGATTGTAACCTTCCTAGAACTTTCTTTTATTTTCTTTTCAATATCTCTTTTCATCTTAACGTGACTAGGTCCTATTTCCTCATTGCACAATTACTATAGATGGACTCAAAAAATCCTGGTTTTTATCTTGCTTTACGATTGGATCTCATTCGATTTCATTTAGTGATTATTTAAAATATTCTTGAGCTGATATTTCACTTCAAAACTTCGCTGAGCATGTCACATTTTTGTTATTTTCTTTAGAGTAATACCAAAAACTACATTACAATTTTGACAGTAACAAATAATTGATAGAGTTATCTACATTAGTAGTCTAATGAATAATGTACATACTTAGTATCCAGATACCCAGCGCCTTCCCAGTTTCCCAGCGCCTTCGAATTGATTTCACATAAGATCATATTTTATATTATTTGTTGTCTGGGGCTTAATAATTGTCTTGATAAATCTCTTAGCATTTTGGTGTAAAACTTATCATAAAAACACAACACGGTAACCCTGATTAGATCAGAAACATTATGGTGATGAAATGCCCTAAAATATAAAATACATACATATCATCACGTCGTTTCCCTGCTTGGAAAGGCAAAGAGAACATAGCGCCATTCTTTCCTATCCCTACACACATATTTCGCCTATTCCACATTAATGCATTTTGTCGTATAGCTCATACGATTTCTATAACTTCTTACAATTTACTTGATTCAATAAAACTTTCCTTGGTCTTCCTTTACCACGCTTTCCATTCACATTTGATCTGTATATTTGTTTTGTTAGTATTTCTCAATTAATTCGTTCTACGTACCCAAACCATCTTAGAGTGCACTTCTTCATCTTACTTAACACATCAGCCTTAAGTTCACATTCATCCCTTATTATTTCATGCTGTATTCTGTCATACCTCGCATTTCTATAGTATTTATTCAACTCGTTTCAATCAACGGAAAATACTGCGATAAAATATAAAACATAACTTAGTTTGTCAGAAATATAAACTAAATAAATTATTCAAGCGGTAGAAAGTAATCAGATATCACCAAATGGATTATAAATTCTCAGCTTGTTCGTATCGAAATTAAAATTTGCTGTAAAATTGATCAAGGATTCGGCAAATAAGTTAATGGCGCTGTGATACTTTTCAAGTGTAAGCTCAATGGTATGTATAGGACTGAAGAGTAACATCAGCATCCAGCTGATCAGGTTACGCTTATCTCGCGTAGAATCTGTGAAATCAATGAATCCAATAGCTATACAGAAACTAGACGTATAAATAGTCAGCGCTAATAGGTATTGCCCGTATACGTCCGCATGAAGGTAATTTTCCATTCTATCGCACCGATTCTCAACATTACCTGTTGAACATTTTACTAAAATAAATTTATGAATTCGTATGGTAACTTTTAACATATCCGAACCGGTGATGCGGGGTACTAATTTGTTTTCAGCTTTAATAATTGAGCCTTAGGAATAGGTACGTAGTTACCGTTCATGTAGCTGTTGCAAAAAATGGTACGAGATGAATTTTCAAATAATACTGAAATTTTTTTTACGGGCCAGCGGGAAACAAACTCGAAACTCTTGGGTGAAAGATCAAATTTCACCAACCAGGGCACGAAAATTACAAATAAAATTATTAAGACTATAATCTCTTGGATATAATTATATAAAAGAAACAATTTATGTATTATACAACAGTTGAAACATTGCAAAATATTAATACTGTTATATAAGTTATTTGTAATGTTAAAAAATGTACAGTAACAGCTTATAATTGTTCAACATATAGAAACTATTCAAGACGAATATTTCAGTAACAGGAAAGATTGGAAATGTATTGGTTCAAACATTATAAACTTATCATAGAGAAAACTAATTTCATTGTGCTGTTTTTATCCCAATTCATTTATTTTGGAATTCTTTTTGATTTTAATCATAATAAATGTAATTTGCTTATTATTTTTTTACTTTTGGTACACTAAATCTAATATATTTTACTCTTGCTTGTTGAGAGAAATGTGATATCACCAATTAATTAGGTGGCGGCAGCAATGTATTAAGTACTCGGTCGAAAATCTCCACCTTGTGAGTGATTCGAACGTGTTTCTCCAAAGATTCGATCTACCACAAATAATGTGGTGTACACTTTAATCATCTTTGTCCACGATTACAGTACTCACGCCTTATATTAACGGAGTTTCATTGATTCCCTGTTGTCGTCATATGGAATGGTCCAGACGTAGAAGATGTGTAATATATTAACCCCGGAAGGACTTAAAGAGGCTCCGTTGGGCTATTTCTGAGACTGTATTATGTATGGGTGAGGAGTGTGAACATCTGACTGTGAGAGAAAACCCATTCGAGAAAAGTACTAGTTGTTATCACAAGAAAACGACCGTAATAATCTTCGAATGTATAATTAGTTCAGTGTACAATTTTATCCATAAATACTCAAGCATTTTTCAGTATCCTACTTTAAGGCATATGAAAATAAATATTAAATATTAGGTTAATAATTTTTCATCTGTATTTTAATAAACAAGTTCGTGTCATAAAATTTGAGAGCAGCTGCAATATTCATCAACACCAACAAAGCTAACTTGCATGCTATGTATACCTATATACGTATGTATATAACAGTCGTGTGTATCTGACTATCAACTTTTTTCTAACTTTATTTAATGCATAAAAACATCATGTGGCCATGGAATATGTCAACGTAATAAATATTTTTTGTTAGTAGGCAGTTGTGTCGGCATCAGAGATACCTACCTATATATCTATATCTATACCTACTCGTGTATCTAATCGTGTCCCAGAGTATGCGTGTACCTATATTGAAGGAAGATGATTTACCACCGAAAAACACAGTAATATGGCCTACCACCTATGGTTTCCATGTATTTTAAATGAGCATTAGATAAATTCCAATGTTGCAAAAAGGCTAAAAGGAATTTCAAAACTACTACTGATTTAACTAATAAATTTTTTAGTTTGCTGTTTGCATATATACCCGACCTGAAAAGTATCAAAATCGGTTAAAATGGTCACTTAACGCTTGTTTAAACCTTTCTGGTCGATTGAAGGAGATCGCCACATGGAAATAAACCTACCAGATTTTACTCTATACAACGAAAGCATAATCATTTTCTATCAATATTTTTTGTGCTGAAAAAACTATATTATGTTATCGTAAAATTTAATGTAACCGAACAGAATCAAAATTAGCTAAGATAACAGTCCGCAGAAGTATTCTAATACTAACTTTGGTGATGCTAGGGAAACGTGGACGTTAAAAAATATTGAAATGAGCTGATAAATGGTGTGGTAACTTTCACCATATCATCAGGGGAGCACAAACAAGGTCTTGTTTGTGCTCCCCTGATGATGAGGTGAAAGCCTTGAAACCGGTAGGGTTATACCGTTACAAAAAGTGGAATAAACAGTGTTTGATAAAACAAATTACAATGTCTTTAAACCTCCACAATGTTAATGCCTTAACTATAAACAATATATTACTATAATTAATTTATTAACTTATGATATACTAATTAAAAAGTTTATTAACTTATGATATACTACTTAAAAGGTTTATTAACTTATGATATACTACTTTAAAGGTTTACTAAGTTATGATTTACTACTTTAAAGGTTTATTAACTTATGATAGGTATACTACTTCGAGATCATTTTTTTTTTTAATATTTGTGCGTTTGACATTATCAATACTTTTAGCAATCGTCTCCAGTGTCATATTTTATTTGTAAGAATATTATACTGTCTACTAAAAATTATTGTGAAATAATCAATAATCTAATAGATAGTTGGTTTTATGGTGGATTCACAACGTTTCCAGTCCAAAGGTTGGAGGTTGAAAACTAGGTCACGATTTTAACTATCGGACACCGCGGAAGCACTTATGGAAAAGAAAAAAATGCGAATGGATAGCAAAGTTCGTATACATAATATTTATGTTACACTAGTAAAGCTGCTAGAACTAAATTTTAACCAAAAATATTGATAACTTTGACAGACTACGGATATCAATTATAAGTAAGAGGTAAGAATGATCGATAATGTTACAAAAGTTTCTACTTAACATAATCAGTTACGAAAATTCCAAAAAAAATTTTTTGGTCATATTATTTAACAGGTATTATAAAAATGGAAATAGATTCCATAAAAATACTGCTAAAATAGTGAGGAGAAATAATATGTCCTTGATTAGAGATATGTGTACGGGATAAGTCTAAGATGGAACAATGATTCAATCCAATTTAGAAGATTTTTTTCATTATTTTTCTTTTATATACATGTTTCAATATGATATATCTTGCGGTGTTATTATACGGAAATTTCTTCAAAGAAATCAGCATATCTTTGTTACATTAAACTGTTTGAATTCGTGACAGATTTTACATAAAAATATTCGTTTGAATTTTAGTAAAAAAAAGCAAATAATTGACTAATTTCTATCAATAATGGTAGAACTAGTGGAAAGGAATTCGTTCAAGGATAAATAAGGAAAACAAAGGAAAATAAGGATCTAAGGACATTCTGGGTAACGTAATATTTTTTCAATTTTCTCTTAAGCGTAAATAAGGGTGATGCATATAGTATCTAATAAATCTTCGACGTTCGTTATATATTCGCGCCTAGTGAACCGCATATGAAGATATGTAAAATGTGCTGTAATGTGTTGGTTTGCAAATTAATTTCTCATCGCCTGATCGAAAGAAATATTTATTTATTTAACACTTCATTGTTTATACAATTTGGCGAGTTTATTTCCAGGCGGTAATATCTTCCAACCAACCAGACAAAAGTAAATGAAGCAAGTTACATATGGTTGCAAAAAACATTCAAAAGATTATTCATATTTATGAAATTTATGGACATAAACATATTAAAGTAAAAGTGAGATATCATCAATCAAAAGAAAAGGAAAAGATGATGGAGAGGAAAGAAAAATCAGGAATGAAACACGTTATATTACTGACTAGAATTCGAGAGTTTTTTTAGTCACTTCTTAAAGCATGCCAAGGATGAAGGAAGTCTATGATTGGATTGTAACTAATTCCAGAGTCTCATGGACAGTAAAGGGCGACGTAAAAAAAAAACGGTGAACTGTGAAGACCAATAAACAATATCTGTCTGAGCACAGCGCAAGTCCATGATCGGCAAGACGTTGATAATTTTCGGCGTGATAAAAGGGTGCGGCGGGACAGTTAAGGATATTATACAATACATATAGTATGTGAATTTGGCGTATATTTATCATATTCCTCCATTTCAATGCCTTCTGGTATGAAGTGGTTTTCTCAGGTTAAAAATAAATCTTAAGACAAACATTTAGAAAAAGCTGTAATTGGTCCAGCTGTTTCTCCAGCTGGTTAAAAATAAATCTTAGGCAAACAATTTGAAGAAGCTGTAATTTGTACAGACGTCCGCATAGCCAAAATCGGAAAGAGCAGAGATCGCATGAGTAAAATTTTGGTTTCATTAGGCAGGAATCTTTGCAACAGTTAAAGGGAATGAACGTATCAACAATCAAAGCGAACACCAATCAGGAATAATAAAAAAAATCAGTATTTCTTACGAGTACACTGGAAAAGAAGTTGGAGATATATTTTGTGGGTATTCAAGTGTTGTGAAATTAACCGAAGTGAGACCCTCCACAACAGGTTTCTCACAGAGCTCGCTCACTGACTTCACTTATAAATAATAATCTCGACAGAATAAGCTCATGTTTGCACCAAAAATATGAATCAATTAATTATATTATAATTTACTGCCGTTGCGTGCTCTCAGTTGGTTGATCTAACAAGATTTTTATCCACAACCTGTACGCAAGTTCGAGAGAGGCAAACTAAATTAATATTATTAACGATCAAAAATTAAGTGTAAAATTTCTCGCACGGCGTAGTATTGCTCATACACCATGTCAGGTGTAGGAACACAAATATTTACTTAAATTTACAGTTTTATTATTAATAAGTTTTCTTATTTGCGGATCATGCCACAAAACCTAGGCACGCGGCATGACGTTATTGCTTCGAAAATATGTAATTAACGCTGATAAGACTTAATTAAAACGCCAATTAAAATTTCGGTAACTGTTGTTTTTTTTTACTGCCCATTTTTCGTTCCGTTGGGTTGCCCCCATCCTTCCGTGCTGCTAATTAATGGCCAGATATTTTAGCGCAAAACGATGTAAACAATCACATACTGCGCGAAGCACTTAACCGCGGATGCACACGGCTACATGCCAAACCCTTGGACTAATTAAAATAACACAGAAAAGAGAAAGATGTACCTTAACAATTTTTGCATAAACTTTGTACCATTTAGTTCCAGCTATCCTTTTTACTTATGAAAACGCAGTATTAGTATTTTAGATACAGGTATTACACTACTGTACAAATCGTCAGCTCGATATAATTTTCCAGAGATTTTTTGCACATGCTTAATTAACGCAAATATATGAAATGTACATCATCCATAGTCTAGTTGGTAAAACGCTTCCCTTCCACCAGAGGGTACCCAAAAAAAGGATCCCAATCTGATTTAAGAATTTGTCTTCCAACAATACGTGCACGTGTTAGATGGATATTGCTACATGTACACGTGTGGTAATATTTCCAACACGTACAATGGCAAACTATGTAGTACATGTCTGATCCAGTGGTTCTCAACTCAAACTCTTGATTATTGAGGCCGAAGACAATGTTGACTCCCAGGCACCCTCCAAATCACCAATTCGGATATAATGTATTAAAAAGTATCGTGTGAATAAATAAAATCTACATAAAAAAATTATGAAAAATAGAAACGGTTTGTACCCTTTTGATTTACTTTAATTATAGTTTTTCCTCTTTCTTTTGTTGTGAAATTTGATGTTTTAAATAGCAAACACTGTTGATATCCTTAATTTCAAACAACGTCTATTAAATACTCCTTTTGAAAGACGTGAAGACTAATTTAGCAGGATCTTGACTACGCATCGTCCTGTTGATATTAATCTAACGGAGTAAGCAATATCTTCAGTTACTTTTTAGAGATTTTTCCTTTTATTTTACGTAATAAAAATTTTCAACCGTGCTAAACCGTGGAAACCATAATTATAGAAACACCGTTAAATTAACTATTTTTTTCACCAAATGGGACTATTACGAGTGAGTGTATTATTAATGCTCTAAAGCATTGAAAAAAAATTAAATCCCTTTAATAATATTAGGCTATTTGGAACTCAGCCGAACAGATAAATCATATATTTAATTTCGATAGGTGAAAAAATATTGCAATTGTTAAACCTTGCTTTTCAATCGTTTCACTAATAATATTATATAAATGTTTTTCAGCCTCGACGTTTTCTTTAATTATTTAATTGATTACCTTGGTTTTAAAATAAGCTCAAGTTTATATATGATGTACTAGAAACTAAAGCTGGTTTTGCTTTGATGCTCGCCCTCACTTAATTAAAGAAAAATAACGAAATATTTCTTTAGTCAACCTTTTAATGAGTTGTTGACAATTATATATCAAGTAACTAGTATTCTCAAGAATCGTTTCTTTTAATTGTGTTTAAGTGTATTTCAACCTGATATAAAAATAGTCATTATTTTATACTAAAATATGATTGTCTTTTTTTAAGGGCAAAGGTTTTTTAGTGGAAAAGAGCTGACAATGTTTTTATGTCTTTAAAACTTATCATTTATGACCGATCCAAGGATAACGTTGTAAAAGATTATAGTCTATTTGCTAATAAACTGTATTAGTCAATGAAGTTCACCATGAAACTTCTTTAGTATTTCATGATTTATAGAAAATTAGTCATTAACATAATGTAAGTTTACGTAAAACCAATTCTATCGTGTGATATACTTAATATATTCGAATTCCGACATATTGGACAGTGTAACTAGGAGACAATATTTTCTTCGGTTCCAGTACTGAGCTTTAGCGGATTTAGCGGTGTAGGCACGAAACTCACGATTCGTTATAGCACGTCACATGTTAGCAACACTAGCGCAAGTAAAGAGGCAAAAACACTGACATACGTTGTTGATGTGTACCAGTATTGTTACCAGACTAACTCTTTTTACCAGACTTTGACCATTT
>OX463838.1:45018473-45060896 GCA_949825065.1 Odontocerum albicorne
ATATATATATATATATATATATATATATATATATATTATATATATATATATATATATATATATATATATATATATATATATATATATATATATATATATATATATATATATATATATATATATATATATATATATATATATATATATATATATATAATATATATATATATATATATATATATATATATATATATATATATATATATATATATATATATATATATATATATATATATATATATATATATATATATATATATATATATATATATATATATATATATATATATATATATATATATATATATATATATATATATATATATATATATATATATATATATATATATATATATATATATATATATATATATATATATATATATATATATATATATATTGTAAATATACCTATATCCAGCGAAACGGCAGGAGGTTAACTTGCCGATTGTTTTGGACCTTTCTATCAAAAATTAGAATTTAATAGTTGAAGTGAAAAACCTTGCATACAATAAATCAATACACACACAGGCATCGCCCATTCACAAAATGGATTGACACCTCCCGATTGCGAGGGATTGCCTATCACACGATATCACGGACTCGCCATAACCGAAATAAATATATTAAATGTTAAAAAATATAAAATTAAAAGGACTTGATTATTATTTTTATTAATGGAAATATTTTTATGACTTCTATCACGGAGAATTACCCGACATGACGCTTAATAGAGAGATTGACTCTTTTACTACTGTATTGTGGCCATTCGCATTTTGGAGTAATTTTAACTTTAACTCATTTGAGTTAACATACATATGGTTCGAACGGAAAGTCAAAAAACACAGATAAATCAACAAACTATAAAGTATTTAGGTTCAGAGCCGTATGCTTGACAAAAATACCTCTAAATCTGAAACAACACGCTGAAGAGAAAACAATATTTGGCAAGCACAGACATAAGAGTCGCCTCATTAAAACAACGCCATTCTCTGGATGATTCTCCTGGATAACGATAGAGGATAAAACCACTAACTCAAAGGTCATGAGATTAGTCATTTTAAAACAGTGGCGTAACCCTATTTTCCCCCTAAAATACAAATAGGCGATGAATTAAATACAATTTATCAAAATAAAATATCCTTCGTCTTATTTTTTGTTTTGAAAGTTGAAAGATTTTACTTTAATAACACATATTGACATCGATTTTGTGTTTAATAGTTAATCCGGTATTCTGATTATGAATATGATATCCGTTTTTCTCTTAACACATACAAATTTGTCAAAATTGGCCTATTGAGGTTGCTTACTAGTGGACAAATAATCAAATAATATTCAGTACATTTATTTTAAGGGATTGAAACAACTAGCAATAGAAGTTTCTGACCTTTTCTAACAATTTTTTTTAAACAGCAAAATATTAGACTTCTAGACTTAACTAAAAAAAAATAATGAACATATAGCGTTATTATATAAGTGATATCATTTGTCAGTTCGAGCATTGCTTTCAATGTGATAACAACGTTGCGTTGTTTGAATTTTTTAAATGAACTATGTCGCCAAGAGTCTGCATTAAGTCTTACGATTTCAGATTACTTTTGTTAGATACGTAGTAGTTTTGTTGTAAAAAAGGCAGCACATTACAGATTTTGTGAAAAAGGCGTACCGTGCTTATTTCGGTAAAAAAAACTTGGAGATCAAGGCAAAACATGGGGCCCACATCAAGTTTGTCACACTGTGTTGAACGAATGAGAAAATGGACTAAAGATAAAAACGTTCACTTTTATTTGCTATTCCAATGACATGGCGTGAACCAATTCTCGGAGAACCAACGACGGAGAAGATTTTTATTTTTGTCTTACTACGGATAAAAAACCAAAAAAAATTATATCCGATGGTTCCCTCTGCGATTAAACATGTACCTCGTGGACACTTTCATGAGATTCGGAAGTTGAATTATAATACATTTCAACGAAGATAATAAATTGTACCTTGAAAATGAAAATACTAAAGAACCACAAAAGTTTACATAAAATGAATTAAAATGATTTAGTATGAGGATTGAACTTACTAAATGACGCGGTACAAGATTTGGGATCGAGACTCAAAGATACTTGCTCCAGGAACGGGTTTGAAGAAAAAAGAAGTATTTGATTTGATTTACCGCGTATCATACATATGTTTGTACAATCTGCATGAATATCTTTTTACATTATTTATGTTTTTATAGCAAATATTTTCTATTTTTTTTTCTTGTTTATATTTCTAAACAAACATTTTAAAAACAAAAATAATTGATTATTGTACTCTCCGGATTGTGTAAAATCATAACGTGATAGTGAAAACCGGATTGTATGCAAACCCCAGACAAAACAAAGGTTGACCTTTTGTAATCAGTAATTTATGATTTCAATAAATTGAACAAGATTCAAGATGACCATACATACATCTTGCATTAACAGTTAGGAGATGTCTCTTTAAACTCTATTTGGAATAATCCCGGAAATACGTTTAAATAACTTCCTTTAAAAAAACATAAAAAAATTATAAGGCACGTAAAAAAATATTTATTCATTATAAATATAAATTATAATTAAACTGGAAGGCAAGTTATAAATGCTTCAATTTCAAAACCAATTAAAATCTATTCCATTTTCCGTCATATGTGTGGTTCAAGAAAAATTACACGAAATAATTCAAATAAAAAAAAGATCATGAACTTGACACCTTACATGTTAAAATTATTTAAGTAAGGTATTCAATTAAATTAAAATACTAAATGAACCAACGCTAACGAACCACTCGTTTCCTAATAGTGAATCTTAAATAAAAAAATAATATAACTATATTTCCCTAAGCCCGTTCAGTAAATGAAGTAACCCCAAAGGCAGCTACTATTAGCCCATTACACCTCTTAAAAAGTTTTATCTATAAATATTTATAATATCGACTCGAGTTGTGGAACGAAAAACGTTTTGAAATAACCTCGAGGACGTCACTATTTGCGGCGCATCTCAAATGTGACACTTATGATCGAAAGCGACAAGAAACTGAAAGAACAACGAGACTTACTGTTTTGCATGTTTGATAAATTGTCTTTTCTGTTACCAATCAGGTATGCAGAAACATTACATTGTTATCAGTTTCTAGTGACATTTATACAGAAATATGTATATAATTTTATGTTAATTAATTGCTCATAAAGGAATCGCTTGAAACAATCGAACTTTTTTGCGCAAAATAACGTTGTCCGGAAAGTAGTTTCGTAATTCTCGAAAAGATGTCGTTCAGAGAACATTTTCGTTGCTAACTTCATTCCAAATGTACTTAATTAATATTATTATGAAAGGTAATAGTTCAGCGCATTTTTTCGGTCATTGTTTACTTCAATTGATTGAACGTTTTTTGTGTTATTTTGAAGATGGGACAACATTGAATGAAGACCGAATGAGTTTTATAAGATTTAAAAATAAACTGAGAACACAAAATTAAATATTAGAGTGCGCAATAATAATTCTTAAGATTAAATCATGTGCATCACATCTCAAGTCAATCTTTGTTCTGACGTTAATTGATATTTACCAGAAAAAGTTTAAATACAGCTGGTAAAAGTTATTTTCTTACGAACTTTTAAGTGATCGCAATTTCCAGTGTTGCATTTATCATATTCAAAATCAATCTTTGTTCTGACGTTAATTGATATTTACCACAAAAAGTTTAAATACAACTGGTAAAAGTTATTTTCTTAAGAACTTTTAAGTGATCGCAATTTCCAGTGTTGCATTTATCATATTCAAAATCAATCTTTGTTCTGACGTTAATTGATATTTACCACAAAAAGTTTAAATACAACTGGTAAAAGTTATTTTCTTAAGAACTTTTAAGTGATCGCAATTTCCAGTGTTGCATTTATCATATTCAAAATCAATCTTTGTTCTGACGTTAATTGATATTTACCACAAAAAGTTTAAATACAACTGGTAAAAGTTATTTTCTTAAGAACTTTTAAGTGATCGCAATTTCCAGTGTTGCATTTATCATATTCAAAGTCAATCTTTGTTCTGACGTTAATTGATATTTACCACAAAAAAATTAAATACAACTGGTAAAAGTTCGTTTCTTTAGAATTTTTAAGTGATCGAAATCTCCACAGTGTTGTATTTATCGTATCTCAAAAATGTTAGCTGAAGTCCACTAATTCCATCTATGTCCTGAGCTTATATCCATCTATGTCCTGAGCTTATCCGAACCTTCAGAGGAAGTCTATTTCAAATGACTGATCGAGATCTACTCTAATAAGGCGGATCACACTCGGAGAGATACCCAGACGTACTCAATGTCAGAATATTAAAAACTCAACTATGTAGTGAAACTCCTTTAACAGTGAAGTCAACAGATTCCTACTGATCTCCGTGATCTAATACTATAGATTACCAATGGCGGTTTGTCAACTAAGAGACAAACAATTGCGAATTGAGAGGAAAACGGACTATTATTGAAAACATACTACCTCATGACACAACCAAGAGTCATCGACTTATACATTTTGGATGAAAAGATTATCCAACAATTAAACCAAGTCGTATTACTGAATATTTGATTGTATTCCAGAGCGTGGGACCGAATTCACTTTCTTCCATTGTCTTAGTGATGAATGTTTTGCTGTTAATTAACATTTAAATATAAAATCTTACAAAGCATACCTCGCTTTCTACACGTCAAGAGCGGTTATTGAAAGACTTAGGAAATTTATTTGGTCTCTTTCTAAAATCACAAAATATCATTACTACTTACCAAATAAGCCGAACTAATTAATTGCACAAGTTAAAAACTCGTTCAAACATAACCGCAGATAAATATGAAATAACTGTTAGTATAATAGCGAACTATTTTCTCTTATATTATTTAATGATTTTCTACGAAAGAAATAATTAACAGAGAAAATCATTTTATACAAATTGTATCGTTTTCTTGAAGAATTATAAACTCGTAATTATTTTTAAGTAAGGCGAAACCACAAGTCCTTTGGATTTCCACTACCACTGCTTGTTCCAATAAATATATGATGTGATATAAGTGATCTGCTGTGATATTAATAATTATCAAATCATTTTCAATACGACGAAAATTGATAACCTCCGTGACTACTTGGTAAGACGCCTGTCATACAACATAGGAGTTACGGGTTCGATTCCCTCTGACACGTTTCTTTATAAAAAAAAGAAGAGTTCTAGTTAGGTTATAACTTAAGGCCTCTAATATATTTTTAGTTGATTGGAAAAAATTGGCACATGTCAATAAACCTTTTAGAATACAATAAAATGTATTTAAATTCGGAGTTGGATAAGAGTATACTAGAAATAAAATAATATATGAACATGGTCCAATAAGGATAATTAATGAATATGTTAAATATTATAACATAAGAACCACTTTTTATCAACAGTGTCCAGTTTGAAATGAGCTGATATCGGTCGTTAAAACGTTTCGAGAATAATTGCCAAATATTTTCAATTTTAAGTCCCGATAACATTTCAAGTATGCCAATTTTAAATCCCGATAACATTTCAAGTATGCCAATTTTAAGTACCAATAACATTTCAAGTATGCCAGTATCGGTTACAGCCTAAAGAATCGGTCAGCTTCCATCGAGATAGGAATTAAATATATGATACGCAAGTCCCACGCATTCTAGTCTAACTACATAAATCTAGAGACATGAATGGATTGAAATCGATATTAAATTAATATATTTCGTTTCGGTCATTTCGCAGAATCTGACACAATATGTTTTTTGCATTTATCAATTATAAAAATCCAGTTTCCGTTTAATATTTGACAGTTTTTTTATAGCTATCATCATGTAGTCGTATGTAAAACGATGGTTAAAATTTAACAAAAAAAATATGTGATATCACTCGACATATCTGCAAAACGAGAAATTTTAGTCAACTTAAATATAAAAGAGACACATACACATACAACTTGAGAACAATTGAAATTATGAAGAATCTATTGTATAAATGATACAGGGTAGGCTAACAGTTCATTTGTGCCACAAAAGACAAACTGTGGATATTTACTTCAGAAGCAGTTAGTTGTTTTTTTAAGTGAATTTCCCCAACTCTCGCATACTTTATCCATTATAAATCTGCCTGCGATAATTGTAGAAATTTAGTAAAATTTCCACATTTTGTCTTTTGGTCCACAGAGTGTATTAAAAAATACATCCTGTATTAAAAAAATATGTATATTTTAATCTAAAAGTTTATCTATTACAGATGTGTCCATCTCGCAGTTTAATTTGACGGTCCAGTAACTAAACTCGAATCAATTTTCAACAGTTAAAATTAGTCAAACGATCAAATTATAAGAAATATTAATATACAATAAAAAAACCGTTGACAGTAATAAGTTCACAATCCTGAGGCGACAACATATTTTTTAAATTCTTCAACATTATTTATAATTTTTTTTTACAAATCATTTTAATTCTTTAAAATATTGATGTAGACACAATACAAAGAAAAATACATACATCCGGTTATTATATACGTAAGGAATGTAGGTGTAATACCAAATATCAAAACATTTTATCAGCACACCTCGATAAGATAAAATACCAACGGCTTTTATAGATTCGTAACAAAGTTTTGAGTGGATGGTTAATTCTGCAAATAAAAAAAATTCAAACATCTTATTGATCATCATCAGCATCGAGCTCTACGCTCTGCAAATAAGCATTATACAAACTTATGTTAATTGTGTACGAGCGTAGCGAAGTTCATCTAAAATCCACATTCGCCCTAAATTTGTAATTCCTTTTCCCCCAAAAATACAAAACATAGAAGGGAAAAAATGCACACATTTTTCAAGCAGCCAATAATATTGGCTCGATAATATTATACTCGAACGTTACAAATACGCATTTCAAACACATATTTGATTACGGAACATTAGTTCATGCAATGAAACGGTCGGTCATTAAAATACCCTCTATATTTTGACACTTCTTTCGATGAACATTTCAACGATACACAGAACAAGTAAAATTATTTACCTTAAAGTTAAATATTGTAATTTATTTTTATCAAACACTGTTTATTCCACTTTTTTGTGACGGTATAACCCTACCGGTTTCAAGGCTTTCACCTCATCTTCAGGGGAGCACAAACAAGACTAAATGCCTATAAATGGAGTCAAGTCCTATTTATAAAAAATATATCATACGAAATAACCAAAAATATTCCAAGTCACATAAAGCCAGCTTTTTACACTAATTTTAATCTCCGGAAACTCTTATTTAATGGGAAAGGCAAAAATGGAATACTTAGCAACAGTGGTGTGTATAAACTTTTATGTGCTGACTGTGATAATTTCTATATATGAAAAACAGGAAGATCTTTTGAAAAGAAATTTCGTGAACACAAATCCGCCTTAACAAATCCTCTAATTTATTCTGAAATGGCTAATCATTGTCACCATGAAAACCATAATTTTTCTATCGATGATGCCAAATTCTTACATATCAGTAGTAACGGAAATAAATTGGACAGATTAGAGGCCCTAGAAATTTCTAAGTCAGTACATCGGTCCGAACATCTGTTGAACAGTTATATCCCAAAAATCTCTCCGCTCTTGGCCGAAATTGTCTCATGCCTCCCTCACCCCTCAGCCCCCAACCGTTGAATCGTGTATATCGGTACCAGTTCGAACAGCATTTAGTCTTGGTTGTGCTCCCCTGAAGATGAGGTGAAAGCCTTGAAACCGGTAGGGTTATACCTTCACAAAAAAGTGGAATAAACAGTGTTTGATAAAAACAAATTACAATGTCTTTAAACCTCCACAACTTTGATGCCTTAACTATAAACAACATATTAAAGTTAAATAAACATAACATGAACCAGTATTTAACTTTTCTATATTGTATGTAAAACACTCCAACTCTTAAAACATGTGATGGTTCAGAAATAAGGTATGTCAACACCAAAGTTAAACTGAGTTTGATTAACTTCTTTTTTACAATATGTCAAATTAAAACCAAAAACTAAATTTTAAACTTTAGGAAATTAGCCCATTTCGAAAACAGCGAGTCCAATCAAAGTCGGCTTTTAGCGAGTATCTCATTCAGGGTGCGTGGTAAGGTACAATAGTTCCCGCTTTACGATTTACCAGCTTTACGATTTTTTCCATTAACATTGCTGAACGATCTATACAAACAAAGATCTGCATGGAATGAAAAAACAGAATGAAATGGGAGATGCTGAAACTCCCGTTTGTTCCATCACACTTTAAGAATTCGAAGAGGCAGTTTGGAAGCTCGAAAAATTTGTTGAAATTTTTAATTTTAGAAAACACAATTAAGTTGCATAGATTTATATTTTATATAAAAATAGAAAATGGCTGTTCGTTATTTTTTTTAAAGATTTATAATTCTCAAAATATGAGTGTACTGTAAACACATTTTTTGGTAGGCTCTCAAATCATCCTATTGTCCAGCCACTACAGGATAACTTAAGAACCAGATTGTGATTTCCACTCCTTGAACTTTTATTACCTCCGCTTAGAAAGTGACGAAGGTCTACGTACTGTTTCTTAAAAAAATAGTTTTGAAATAATCATCAGCCTTCTACATCATCTAAGAAATTGATTGGAATTAAACATGTTTTCAGTATCTTTCTAAAATTAAAATAATTGGACAAAAACAAGAAATTACAATACTTATTTATTTAGATATTAACTGCACTTTGTTGACCTTTACAACGTATCACATTATATTTTAGGTAAAACAATAACATTCAAACATACGGCCCTACGGGGAACCAAATGTCACGCGAAATTTTCTGAAAGGGCAATGCGGTCGAAATTCTAGTTCCAGGAACAAAGGTCAAGTATTCAAGCTCGCATTTTATAGCGAAACTAAGGATAAATGTATTGCATACGTAAAATGATACTAAAACATATTTATTATTTCTTTATTTATTTGTCACAACGAAACTTATTTGATTTAAACACACGTCATTCGTTACACTTCATATTTCGTTCAATTGATATATTATGAATAATCTTATATACTAAATATTATCATAGATTAGCTTTTATGCCAAACTGAATCGTAACTGAACCAGCTTTGGACTATTAAAACAAATTTATTATCACGTGAAATGTTGCCAAAACATATTTTTGTCTGCCACATGAAAACCTCCAATAGTCATAACATTGTAAATAATCATTAAATGCACTGAAAAAATCATTTGTTTTCAATTTTACAAAATGGTATATGCCTTCATTTGTTTTTAACAAAAACTATAATTGAATTTCGAGTGGAAAATGTAATAATTCAAAATCCATTTCTGTGATGCGCCAATCACAGAACAAAATAATAACTAGTTTTTTTTCGTAAAAAAAATTACGAATGGATTATGTTAACATTGTAATGTCTAATAGCGTAATATTTCTCCCGAAATAAAGGAGATTCCGAGGTTCTTACAGCGACGTGGAAACTTGAACGGAATTTCACTAAATAATCATCTCCGCAATTAACCAAAGAAAGTGAAGCAGAAATAAATGAAGAAATCGGTTTAACAAAAGCGACGGTGAAAGGATTTCCCAATTGTACAATCCACATGTTTGTTAATATTAAACATAGCACTTCCCATAGAAACAATTATGTATTTATTACTCGACTGCCTGACGCGGTTACTGACATCGCACGAAATTATTTTACGGAATCAAAACACTTTCGATTTGCATATGGTAATATACAATAACAACGTAACGCGAGTTTTTTGCGAACAAATTTTTGAATAAAATTTCAATTCGCGAATATATTTACATACTCCGAATTTTCTAAACGTCAAACTATTTTTCAATTATACTTCAACAGAAGCATGGCGAGTTCAAGTTATTGAAGGTGGATTATTGAAAGAGGAAAATATTTTATAGCAATTGTAGTATTGACAAATTAAAATGTATTAAAAAATCATAAGCGCGAAAAAACATTGCAAATTAATTTAAATTTTCATCATTTAATTATTGTACCTTGTTTTCAATGAATTTTCAATTATTATTCCTACTTTCCAATAAATTAATAAACATAAACGAGTGCTCAAAATATACTAAATGCCTATTTTTTAATGAATATATATAATGTTGAATAATGCAAATCTGTAAGTTTAATTGGTATTCACTTCCAAACACAAAACACTCGTAAATTGATTAAATCTGTTTCATACTGGCAAAAACCATAAACCTGAAATGAAACATTCCTTTAAGCGTGGTTTTATCTTTTTTATATAGACTTGACTGAATTTCTTTCCATGCCTCCATTCGAAAGTAGGTAAAGCACATGATCACCATATTATGGTGCTTATATCATCGTACAAAGCGCAAACTATACAATTTCACTTTTTTGTTAAAATTAATCAATCCTTTTTTCGAAATCAGCGTAATCGAATTTATATTAGGGGAACCGGAAAATAATCCATTTTTTCATAGAACACATAATTTTTTTTTTAAATATGATTACATAATTCACAAATTTCTATCTCTATTAACAACTATTCCCCATCTCTATTGCAATTTTTAGATTCCCTTTTTATAAATAATGATCGGTTTAGAATTAAAAAACCAAATTAGGTGATTTTTTACTTCGCCTACATTATCAGATCGTTAGTCCTTGAATGTGTGTTCCAAATACCTAAATAGATTTTAGTCTGAAGGAGCTAAATCCGGGGAATATGGAGGGTGTAGTAGAACCTTCCAGGTGTAGTAGAACCTCCCAGTGCCGTTGCGCATTGCCATGGTGACGAATTATCCCATTTAGGTTATTTAAACATGGACGTTTTTCTATCAGCTTCTGGTTGTTGACAATAAATCTCCGCAGTTATTGTTTCACCTGGTTTTAATAATTTTGAGTTAATTTTACCGCAAACATGTCACCAGATGCAGAGGAGAACCTTTCGAAACATTAAGCCTGTCTTAGGAGCTCAAACCGTTATTTCATTTGGCGAAATCTATTTTTTTTTCCTTACATAATCGTAAACTATCCACTTCTCATCTTTGGTTACGATTTGGATGCAAAAACGGATGATTTTTTTGTCTTGTCATCAAAGAAATTCACCCGCTGTTCTTTGATATTTGAGGATAGTTCATGCGGTACCAAATAATCAATCTATTCACATTACCAATTCTATTAAAATATAACTACACTAAGGATCATGGAGATGGGAGTATCTATGATAATTCCTCAATGGTTTGCCAAGGATCTGATTCACTTAGCGATTTCAGCAGGTCATCATCAAATTTTGAGAGTCGTCCTGATCTAAGGGAATCCCTATTGCCCGATTCAAATTTTCTAAACCACCATTGACATCTATCTGTTGACGGTTAACACTTCACCCTATAAGTTGTTTATGGTTTTAGTGACCTTGCTCGATTTCCAGCCTAGGTAGTAAAACAGCAGCATAAAATGTCTGGAGTGTTCTTCATCAGTCTTGGGGTATGACATTTTAAAATTACCATAAAAAAAACATTACGCTAAAAATAAAGCTAACCAATAGGACTACAAAATAAAATTTTCCGGACATGTTTACTCCACCGCGGTCACAAACTGAACTCAAACAACAGTGTGCCTAAAAATGATGGATTAATTCCCGGTACCCCTAATATTATCCCAAAAAGAAATCTCTCAACACCACACTAAATTTCCTTTCGTGAAAAAATAATTATTATTATCTTATTTAATGGGTTAACATTAAAGGGATCAAAATATGTAAGAAAAAAATATCTTGTAAATAGATTTATCAGTCTCAAAAAGAACAAGGAATCAACATAAATAATTCACGCAGTTTGTACGTCGGTTACACTACAAAACCCCTAGCAAAAGAAAAAATAAACAAGACAGCTGAAAATCAAGATGTTCTGAAACACGTTTTGAACAAAAAAATATGCCTTTTTTATATTCCTGAATGATTGTTGGTATGGTAGTTAATTGTATTAATAATTAGTAATACAAGAAATTCTATATTCAAAATATGTTTGTTTCAGAACATCTTTATTTTTCCAATATTATTGTATTTGACAGCTGTCACTTCTTAATATGATTTATTATCCAACACTTCTTGTTAGAGAATATTGAGCGTGGTTGATAAAAAATAGACGCACTTTCACAAAACAATGTCGAAAAACTTCTAAATTGAATTTTCATAACAAATAAGTTTTTGATTTAATTTCATCATTACTGTGGGTTATTTTTGCTATTTTATTAATTTAAATTTAAAGAATATGTTTAAAACGTTCTCATATAAAGTGTCTGAAAGTGAGACGATATAAATGCCCGTGGAATTATGATTAAGACTTGTTTTACGTAGTTTCTGATCCCAAAATATGGAATAGCTAACTTAACTAGTTTGCACTGAGTAATATTGGGCAGATAACAAAATGTTATACCTACTCGTATATGAAACAATGACTCCCTGAGATATTCTCAATACACTTGATTAATAGTATATACTGTGCTAATTTCCAGTAGGAATAAGTATAGATAACTGAGGACCAAATTTTCCTATTAAAACGGATACTTTTCTGCTTTTATTTTACACAATATTTTTACGAAATTACTATGCTTCCCTAAATCATTATATGTGCAATATGCTTAAAACTTGGTCGTTTCGCATGTTTTCTGGTCTTAACATATCGTAAATATATCCAATTTGTACGAATACGCAATTAAAAATACTTATTTTATATCGTATTACACTTTCGTTGTATACAGTACAACTTGGCGGGTTTATTGCCAAGTAACAATCTTTTCTAGGCAACTAGAAATATGTGAACGAGGTCCTAAGTGAAAATAAGACTGAAATTATTTAAACTAAATTGTGTATCAACGGGTATCGAACCCGCAACTCCCGGGCTGGGAGACTTATCAATAAAGCCACACTGCCGAAGCAGAGACAAGACAAAAATGAAGTTTTATATGCAGAAACAGGATGAAATTGAGTTAAAAATTGTGAATCAGGTTTAAGTACAAAATAAACGTTTGATAATTATGCTTGAATGTACATTAGTACATACATACATATATACCACCATGTCATCTCCCTTTCTGGGTAGGCAGAGAGGACAGAGCACCAGACTTTCATATCTCGACACATTCCCTTATCCTCTTCTATATCTCATACAACTTCTACGATTTCTCTGGCTTTCTACGTTTCGTTCTTTCAGAATATCATTCACTTGATCCAACCACACTTTCATTGGTTTATTTAGTGTATATTAGTTTAGTTACAAAATTGGAACAAGTACATTTTACAAAATAAAAGAGGATGATAAATAATATATTAATATGTACAATCATAAAAAGTATTTTAAGTAAGAACTGTAGTACGCCGATAAAAAATGTTACAAAGTTATGGAGGAACAAAAAACAACCAATTACTAAATACGAACTAAATCAATTCTTCGTTGAAAATTCCTACATAAAATGATTAAAATATACTCAATACTTTCACTTACGTCGCAATAAAAATGTACTGAAACAGAACGAGCATCGTTGCAAAATTAATAAAAGCTATATGGTATTTTTTTTTAAATTTCATAGTAAGTGACCGTTCTCATTGCGAAATCTCAACGCGTTTCTGAAATTTAATAACAAATCGCGTTTTGACACGCATTGTCATTTCACGAATATAAGATCTGAAAAATCAGGTAACTGGGCGACAAAGTAGGGTGGGGTGAATCATCCATTTATTTTTGCAAACATTGTAAAATAAAAAGGATGGCACTTGAATGAGTCCTTAGTTGAGTGAAATTAGATAGCAAAACGGAATCAAATGAAAATAATCCTGTTAGACTTTTATGTGTAAAAAGGATCCCAACCGCCACATTAACTGTTCTGAGAACTGTTAGGAAAACATAAAATCGCTTTGTATGGACTTGTATGAAATATATAATATATAAACAACATTATATATTACTTGGAATTAATTTTGATTCTTTATATTTACATTTCGATAATTTAAGAAAGAGACGCAAAATTATTTTCGTCATATAAGACACCTGTACTTTTCGAAGACCATTTTGTTACGGCTGCTAAAGGAGAGGCAAAAGGTCTTGAAATTTCATAATAATAAAAGGACAATTTATATAGATCCGACTCCACAAATGAATTAATAATACTTAGGGGCGTGAAGAAAAATTACCAAATTGGTATATACTATACTCGTATACTATACTATACTACTTGAACACTATCACGATTTGCTTTTCTAATATAATCGGATCAAAAGTCGAACGGCAGTATTTAAGTACGACTATATGGCGAAATGTGAAGAAAATCCATCATTAACATATAGGTCGAGCATAATAATATCGTGATATTAATTTCAAAAACAAAATGTAGAGAAAATACTATGAAACCTGAAACAACGATATTAAACTCACGAAACATAAATTGTCGACAAAAATAAAATATGTTGTAAAAATTGATTTCGAGATGTTGAAGTAGTAAGAAACCAAACAGAAACACGAAGCGATAAATGGACATGGACTTATATAAAAAGTCGGCGGAAAAGACTACACCTTGGATATGTGCTTACTATCCTAAGGTTCTAGTCTAAAAGCTATCGTTTCGAATCCTACTCTCAGCCCTCCTTTAGATACTCGTATTACAAGCCTGTTTCGCTTACTATTGAGTAATGAGAAATCCTATGAGATCGGTCAGATTCTTGAAAAAATAATTAGACTCGATAACTACAGCCAAATTTTCGATATTAAAATACAATGATTAGAAAGTCCGAGTCAAAACTTTGACAAATACAATTTGAAGAAAAGCGAGTGATTTTCGCGGATTAGCGCAAACATCAAAATGCATCATAATCGTTGTTAACCGCTCCAAGCAATAATTTAATCGTGACTTAAAACACACTACCAGCTATGTAACATACGTACACAATATGAGTCGCACAGATGTGGATATATGATAAGTACATCATTATCATGAGATCTAAGTCTGTAATGACATGCATACACGCCTAATTTCCTCGCGTGATATTATAATGAACGATTGCCATTAGCTAGGGCGATTTAGCAACGTCTCGTTTTAATTTTATACGTTTCTTAGACTAGGTAACATGTTGCAGCAAATGACACCTCGACGACTGGTAGCGCACAGACAAAAAAAACTCAGAGCAACAATATCTACGATAGACAATATCTCGATATCGAGGGAGATTGTCTATTAATTTCGAGGATGGATGATGCCTGTTTTTGTATAGATTTACTCTGCGCAAGCTGTTCTACTTCAGCAAGTCTTGAAGATTAAATCCGATTCTCCGGTGGCAAAGATCAAGTTCCTAGACAATCGACTAGTTCAACCTGCAACCTTTTTTGAGCAGGTTTATTACAGCGATATATTTATTGGAATTGTAAGTCTTATGATAATACTGTTACATTTCTTGATGTTAACATTACTTAAAATAATAATTGCTGTTTCTTAATTCATCTCACGTTACATACAACCATGTTCACATCGTCGCAAACGTGATATTCCGTTGGCATTAAATCTCATCAACAATCATAACGATAGGACACATGTGTAATAATATAACATATTCATAAGCCGAGATGCTCTTGGGAGAGATGCGTGGAGCGGTCAACAGAATTATTCACTCTGTTTATAAATAGTGCGGGCAACAGGTGAGGTGACATGGGAAACGGTGCAACGCAATAGATACAACAGATATAACTGATGCTGGAACACACCCACGAAATGTCTCGAAGACGTTGACCGAATTAGAAACGAACGCAGTGTACAGCTCGTCATAATCATCATTCAATTGAAACTCCAAAATGGGGCAAAGATAGGTGCGAAGCGTCTTCAAAATACGTCAGTTATCTTGGCTTTCTTCAACGCTTAACAGACAGATATCGCGGAAACCCCAGATTACCGTAAAAGGGTTGGGGGAGTAAGAAAAATTGAGAACATGTAGAAATAAATTATTCAAAATTAATGTTAACTGATTTCATTATTCCAATACTTTCTTAAATATGGTTCATTGTTTATAAAATTAGAAAAAAGGACATATTCAACAAGACAATTTAGTGATGATTTAAAAAGAATATTATTCTCCAGTAAAACTTCATCAGTTATTATGAATAAAAAATTGTTAACATTATTCAAGAATTTCTAGCCACCTTTTCCGGTATCCTGGCGAAGTTTATCAATACGAACACGTTACTTTTAAAAAAAATATAATCTGGTTCGCGTATCAGCTAATAATTAATTTATTAAGTAAATTCTGATTTGGGCGATTGAAATCAAATGCTACCTAGTAATAATTATATTGGAATGAAAAAAAATGTTCATATGAAACAATATTGGATCTGGAACGGTCATTACAATGTACCTGTGTTTTCAACAAATGTTGAATGCATACACACCTGGACGTGTTTCAGCGGGGGAATTCCAAAAATACAACATGCACGTAGATAAATTCTGATCCCACACTTATGCCTATCAATAAATCTTGACGTACATTCATTCTGTTTAGTTGTATAAGGTATTCGGGGTGTTGTACAATACGAAGAACCAAGAAAGCCTCAAAACATTCATTCTGTTCTTTTAAATAACGTTCAAGGAAAGTAATTACAATAATAAAATAGGTAGGTATACACTATAATTAATAATAATAAATATAACAAATTTAACATTCCTGATTTCTTTTTATTTATAATATTTTTCAGAGCCATTTATCTATTCATCATTGCTCAGGGCATTCATTCATAATGATTACATGGCGTGTAATGATACTTTCAGAGCCATTTATCTATTCATCATTGCTCAGGGCATTCATTCATAATGATTACATAATGATTACATGGCGTGTAATGATACTTTCAGAGCCATTTATCTATTCATCATTGCTCAGGGCATTCATTCATAATGATTACATGGCGTGTAATGATACTTTCAGAGCCATTTATCTATTCATCATTGCTCAGGGCATTCATTCATAATGATTACATAATGATTACATGGCGTGTAATGATACTTTCAGAGCCATTTATCTATTCATCATTGCTCAGGGCATTCATTCATAATGATTACATGGCGTGTAATGATACTTTCAGAGCCATTTATCTATTCATCATTGCTCAGGGCATTCATTCATAATGATTACATGGCGTGTAATGATACTTTCACCGTCTTTTTAAATAATGGTATATTTTCATTCTCTATAAATACGTAAAATGTGTCAATGTTTAAAATTAGATTAAAATTGCACATTTAAAGGTTGGTTTGGAGATATTTTTTTTGGTTCGCGAGTAATACGGTCTAAGTTTATATTTTTACCTCTTTTTTACTTATAAATTCAAGCAGAACTCCGAATGAATGATAGTCGCTCCATGTCGTCTATTTCACATTTTGCAATAGATTTTACAACAGTCAATTTATAAACCATTTTCGATGCAACTAATAATTATAATGTTAAATAAATATTGTTGAGGATTCAAATGGTCTAGAATCAAAAGGAAACATACTCGTTGATATTCAGTAAGTGCTGATAATCAATTTTGATAAGGCCTCTTAAAAATATTAAAAATTTTAGCATATTATCAGTGGAATTGTTTGATACATCTACTGAAATGTATGTTTATAAGATCCAATGCGATGAGTAATACAATCATAACATGAATTCAGACAACATATTATTACGCCGAGTGTTCCTCTTGATTTAATTTGTATTTTGTATCATCATATGTATAAGCTCGGGACGGAAATAATCAAACGCTCCCCCCCACCCCCCCCAGCCCGGTGGAGGTGGAGATTGCGTCCCGTTCGAGACAACAAAACTAAACACTTCCTGTCGCTCCTAACAAAAATAATCGTTATATTACAAAACGTAAAAATTTAAAAAAATCAACACTAGACACAAACTTAATAATAAGATTTACTTTGTGTATAACATTAAAATTTACCAAATAAATTTTAACATAATTATCATATTCAAAATTCTACAATATAAACCGGAATATATTTTATAAAAATAAATGAGTCAACTTGATATAAATAATAAATATAAACAGCCAGATGTCATAAAAAATAAATAAAAAAAGTGTTTAAATTAAATATTAGCGCGGAATATTTTATTCCTTTAAAAGCAATCAATAATATCAGTATCAATATAAACACAACGTAAGATTAAATATTTTTTATTAAATTATGCGCCGAGTTGATTTTTAAAACACGTCGTCTCCCAGAGCGGGTTGTGCATCATAACGACTTAAATATCTCTACCCGAGTAAAGTAAGAGTTTTGTGACCGCTGACCAGAAGAAATGGTGTTTAAAAATTTTCTTGGGGTTTTTAATATCTCGATTTTTGATTTTTCATTGAACGTAATATTTATGTTGTAATAATCCAGATATCTGTCCAAAACTCAGAGGCAGCATTACAGATATCAATATTCCTTCTTATTATTCACTGTCCGGATCTTGGAATGTGGCGCTTATTAACCATCTTTTACAAATTCAAAAACAAAGAGTTCTTAAGGTTATAATAAATTGCATTATACATATTATCTCATTGTTGGATTATTTTTGCATATAAACATAATATGTATATTATACGTATTTACGTTTATACCATATCATTCCATATACAGAACAAACCGCAAAACGCAACCATTATAATATCAGTTTAATTGTCATCAACATTTTATATACATTTAAATAATCACACTTTTTTAGACATTAATAACCGCATAATCAAATCGTTTTATCTGTATGTTGAGATAATGTAATTTTAACAACCTTTTAGTCAATTTCAATAGCTTTAAATTTGCATAAATGGAAAAGTATTTGACAGAATTCGTTTTGTTGAGATATTCTTTCTGCCTACCCCGAAAGGGGCATGTTATTATGGTATGTACGTATATAACTTATATGCATATATTAGGTGTTAACATAAGTTGTGTCCGTTTTTTTCCAATTTAAAAATGAGCACCAAAAGTAAAACAAAATGGTAAATGTTATATGTCATTCGAAAGAAAATTTTCTGCTCTACAAGATATTGTGTTTGCTTTTACGTTACATATATTATTTTATTTGATTACAAGCCTTCAAAATGGGATGTCAAGTAGACGAAAGTGAGCATTTCCGACACCTCCTTCTGTTCGCGTTCAATCGAGGAAATAAAGCTGCCAAAGCTGCTCGCAATATTTGCGAAGTGTACGGTGAAGATGCTATGAATAAAAGGACAGTTCGTTGATGGTTTTTGCGTTTCAAATACGGTAATTTCGACCTGTAAGACATGGAGCGTTCCGGACTACCAGTGGACTTCGATGAAGACCGCTTAAACCATATTATTCATGAAGATCCCCTTCAAACCACCGTAGAATTGGCTTTACTTTTGGTGCTCATTTTTAAATTGGAAAAACTCGGACACAACTTATGTTAACACCTAATATATGCATATAAGTTATATACGTACATACCATAATAACATGTCCCTTTCGGGGTAGGCAGAAAGAATATCTCCACGCCTTTCTGCCCATGACTTTCTCCTAGTTCATATCCATCATACATGCTATTCTGTTTCTCATTCTTCTTACCTTTCCCTATATCAAAATTTCTCCAACTGTATATTGTAAATAAGTTGCTTCAAAGTTTAAATAGCGAAATAATACGATAAAAAATTATCCAAGACATAAGTTTTCAAAAAGTCTTGCTAGTCATATTCTAAAACCATGAAACAATTTCTTATGTTAAGCTATAACCCAGTATACCATAATACATGATCACAAATGCTCTGATGAGATCCACATGAGGAGAACAAGGAGTTAAAGGTCACAAGGGAATCGCGGTGGTTATATCTGTCTGTACTCACACTTGCAACATTTATTCTCACTACTTTCTTAATAAACATTATATTAATGTTTATTTTATTATTTATAAAATTAACTGAATTACATTTTTTATTTATTTGGATTTTGGTTCGATTCGCAATAAAGTAGAGCTATGTTATTGAAATGACACTGTACAGTAACTGTTAGTGTATTTCTTACATTTTCGTCGTACACAGTACAACCTGAAATGTTGACTGTAATATGGCAATCTCTACCAACCAGAAATATGTTAAAGACGCCTTAAGTAATTACCAGTAAAAACCACAGTAGTAAAAAAAAGCTGAATTCCAACGGGAATCGAATCAATGACCACCGGGTTTGAAAACAAGGCGACTTGCACACTAGGTTGTCAGTGTGGTGTATCACTAAATGGCGCTATATAATTTATAATAATTATTATTACTGCAGAATGAGATTGAAACAAGCAATAGAAAGAGACATTCTTATTTTCATGGTTTCACTAACAGAAATCCTTACATTTATATTATGAAAAACGATATATTTTTCAAACATGTAAATTATTTTATTGAAAATTCTATTTCTTTGTTAATTCTGTTTTAACTTAGCTCCTTGGAATGATAACCTATTATTACATCAGCTTTTAAGTTTGAAACTAATTTATCCACAAACTTAATAATTAAGAAGAATGTTGCTGCCCTGCCAAACTATGAGTCATCGCGCCAAAGTGTTTATGAAATTCGACTCGATAAGATTGTATACACACTAGATAAATATTTTTCTAATCAAAAATATTTTAACTCGTAAACAAATTGCATGCATGTTATTGATCATTGCGTGTCACTAATTTATTTTAACGATAGCTCGACCGAATGATATACTCGTAACAACAGGCATTTATTTAATTTTTAACAACATTTATTTGCGACTTTTCAAATGTGAAGAGAGCTTTACACGTATGTTAAGAAAATATATAACACAAGAAGGGATCTACACAATAAGGTTCGGGAGAGGTTTATGCTAATATATGCTAGTATATATCGATATGGACTTAACAAACCGTATAGACGGAAATACAGTAATTATTTAAAAAAAACAGAAAATCTATAGCATTTTAGCCTTCTCGCCATATCTGAGATAAATACATTGGAATAAATCTCTCTCTTCTTTATATTACTCGTATGTATTCATGATGTCAAAATACTTCTTTCGAACTATTTTATTGATAATTATCGATCAGCCTCATGATCGATGCTCACAATATGGTTGTATGATATCAGCAATTGTCAGGGGTGTAATTTAAAAACCAGGGATGTCTATTTACAATTGTTGCATGATTACCTATCCTGTTATCTGCGACATTTTTTCTCTCTATAACATCAATAAGTCCTGGGTAAGACATAAATGGTGTATGTGTAGAATTATGTTAGGACAAGAGAAATTGAATTTAAACTGCCAGGGAATAGTTACTGCCCTTTGCTTTAATAACAATAGGTAACAGAGAACACTAGACGACTAGACGACTTTTTGACGTTAACAAACTATAATACATTCAAAATCCAAATAAAGTGACTACTAATCAATTAACATCTCTACGTAAGGAACAAAGATGAAGAAGACATTTTATTTATTATATGTCAAAAGACAAGATGAAATCAACTTTAATATAATAGATTAGCGTGTGAAGGAAATATTTACACTAACATTAACAAAGGACATTTAATCACTAATTCACATACCCGTTTCAAAAACCAAAGAACATTCAATATTACGACATGAGTTTCATGATAAAGGGTTTATCATCGAATATAAATAATAACATCGGAATAACGTCATTGAGTATTGAAAAAACATTATTACATATATTTGCTTTAATTGTTATTTCACAACATATCGAAGTCCTAACTAACTGCAAACATTGTGTTTCGATTAGTAATCATGTCCCGAATAGGAAATATAACAGGTATTGAATAAAGATCACAATTCTAGTGGAATACCGCCTCATCTAGGCAAGCCCGGCCCTTGAGCGGAGGCGGGTAGCCTAGCATTGGGGCACAAGAGAGGTCGATGCGCATGAGTGCGAGATTTATGCGGAAGTGGCCGGAAATAAGAGTTTAGTCATTATTCCAGGACGGACTTAAGGTATCGTGACGTCGGACCTCAAGTTCGTCATCGATACAATTATTTTCACTCAGGTGCGTCGCCACCGAAGGAGTCCCTTTGGGCAGTTCTTTCTTCGCCACTATGTGTCGTCGCGTTCATAATACCTATAAATAAAGATAAACGATCTTCGTGTGTAGATCGCGCTGGATGGAGACTTATTTTGTTCTCCATAACAGCTTGGACGGTGGTGGGATCGAACTGGAAACTGTCATTGTTTATGTACACAATGACAATCAAAGACAATTTTTTAATTGAAGTATCTGTTCTTCTTTGTATTGAATTTAAAAGAGAAATGATAATGAATTTATTGGCATTAATATTTTTCTAGGGCAATCGCTGTTATTGGTGAGTTAGAACCACAATTATGCCAAGATGTCATCGAAAATTTTGGCAAAATAGTGGACATATGTGGAGCTGCAAGTGGTGGGCATTTGGCGGATATCGTTTTTTGTCTTTAAATGGCATACATTATAAAAGCTAATTATGTGTTTTATTCAAAAATTAGAATTAAAAAAAATTGAATTAAAAAACTCGCTCAATTTAAAAGACCCTTTACAATGAGCGTTAAATTTTTCAAAATCAATAGTTATTTTCGTAAATGTATCATATTTGAAATATGGAAAGTGTTATTATAATTTATGATAATCACCTATGAAAACAGAAATAAAACCGAAGCGGTCGAGTGCCAAAAAACAGATTTTAAGATGAATGGAAAAAAGTTTTAAGTATTTTTAGACTTCAACTTGTCGGTGTTCTGATCTGTATTTTATGATATCCATGTTTACTTCGAAATTTGTTGACACACTCAAAATGGAAAAAAATAAGAACGAAGACAAAACCTTCCAATGACTCATTGGAATTTTTACTTTGCCTTAGATAAAAATATACTGATGACGTTAAATATTACAAAAAAAATTATCTGTCATCCATATACGAGTATACTGATAATATAAATAGTGGAAAACATATTTTTTCTTCCCTGATTTTATTTTAATCTCCAATATTTCTTTTTTACAGTGTACGGTTTCATTTTAAATATTTTTGGATGTCAAGTTCAAGAATAATCGAGAATAAACACAAATAGTGTAAAACAAATATTGAATAGTAGGTACTATTAATAAATTGGCACAAACAACAATTTCTTTCTTTTAATAGTAATTGAAAAAACTTAAGAGCGAAAGAAGTAATCCTAATAATATGCTGACAATATCTTATGACCCAAGTCACAACTTGACAAAGACATACCTTTCTTCAAGTTTTGAAGATATCAATATATAATAATTAGTTCTATCACGCTAAATACAAGTATGTTTTCAATTCTTGGTGTTATTGTTTTATATGTATTAATATATTGTATGTAGTTCAATTCTTGGTGTTATTGTTTATATGTATTAATATATTGTATGTAGTTCAATTCTTGATGTTATTGTTTTATATGTATTAATATATAACATATTAATATTATATTTTCTAGATTTCTAAGGGCATACAAATTAATGTACTTTTGCTCATTGGGTTTGAGATCGCACCCCTCTCTACAATAAATGGATAAGAGCCATCAGAGTAATACCCGCTAAACATGATGCTATATTTCATACAATTTATATCCTGGTCAGTTTTGAATGTAAAATTTTCTTTTTAGGTCGGCATCGACAAAACTATCATATATTCACGGTACATGTTGGAATATCGTTTGAACATGTGAACTTATTGTAGATAAAGAGAGTAAAACAATATATTAATTAATATATCCTGCCCATCTAAGAAATAACTGCGTTATTAGCATCAAGGTTATTTAACAAGCAAAATAGGAAACTATTTCGTTATCATATGTATTTAAATTGAGTATGAAAAAATATATTTAGGAACAAAACGTATTTTTAGAACTAATTACTTTTCTTTGAAGGCTTTCGCGATTATTTCCAACTAGGGGATTCGTACTTTGGATTACGGCTGATTCTCAGCGATTACTAATGACGAGACCCGCAAAGCTCTCAAAACTTTGGCACATTGAGCTATAAAAACGCGATGTAAGCTCTGCTCTATAAATCCGAGTAGACAGCATTATCAATATTCTGCTGTAATATTAAAATGTCCAATATATATTACAATGTTTTTTAGCTGGAAGGGTCTGATAAAACAAAGAAAGAGTATTATATACAATACCACGATTGAAGCGATGCGGCGAGGTGACGAAGTACGACGGCCGCCCATGGGCAGGCAAGCCGCGAGGCCAAGGCGGCAGGCCCGGTCGGTAGGCGGCGTGGAATGCGCCGCACACTGGATCGAAACCGACGCGACCCTCCCATACATGTTTAAAACGTAATACAATGTATATAAATACGAACATTATATTTATTAAATTGGTATTAATGTTGTATAATTCCATTTTTTGACTGAATAATTTTCACCAAAATGTAAAAATATTTCACACGATAAAATTAGAATCAAAGACGGGCATATTTTGCATTAAGAGTTCGAAAACCTTTCATAGAGTTGAACAGGTCTGTCACTAATTCAAAGTTCACCTTGTATAGTTTTTATCACATTTTAGTGAAAACCATTTAGTCAAAAACCATGATTTTAATAAACTTGATAAATACCCCTTATCAAATTCGAGCAATCTTGAGAAAAATATCAAACAAACTACCATATAAAAAATCTAATTTGAGTAATTATTTGAGCAGATTCAATGATGATAGTATCAACTCATTGGGCCGGGGTTTTCACGGATTTGAGTGAGTTGAAAGTGACAATAAAATTATACATCATAGATAAAGTGCTTAGTGCATATTAAAGTAATCGGTACCTACCATATATTGTAGACAAATAAATGAATATCCTCCATATACTTAATTTAAAATTTAACTACTTTTTGGTGTGATTTAGAGAAAAGGTTAATTATTTTAATTTCTTTTATTATATATGTACATTGGGTCGATTTCAATCCAGTGTGCACTGTGGCCTCGCCGAGGCTAGCGGGTTAACATAGCGCGCTAGCGCTATAATAAATTCTGCATTTTACATGTGACCACAGAATAAAAATATCAAGATATGTCTTAAAAGGTGGATCTTATTTATGTTTAATATATTTCTACATAAACAAACGTAATCAATAACATATTGCTCTCATACTTGTGTAATAGAAATTCCTTTCCCTGAGGGATACACACACAAATGACTTGTAACACATCGATCAATAAGTCCCGGGACTAACAACTAAAACAACATTTGTTTGCCAAAATTCTTCTTTATTCATCAACATAGTCTCCTTTATGAGCGATACATTAATTCCAACGCTTTCCTAAATTTTCCATGCCAACCGTGTAGAACGATTTATCTTTGGTTTCAAAATAGGCATTAGTTTCGGCAATCACTTCTTCATTGGAGCCAAATCTCTTTCCCTGGAGAATCTTTTTGAGGTCTGCGAACAGCCAATAGTCGCTGCAAACACTCCGTTCATGCTAAATAGTGTCAACACTACCAAATGATATCTTCAGGATGTCAACTATCTCACGCAGCTTTACTTTTCGATTTTCTATCACGAATTTGAGGGTTTTTTTAATGTTTTCTGGTGTAACAGCCTCATTTGGACGACCAGAGCGTTCAGCATTATTTGTGTCTGTACGACCGCGTTTGAAATCAGCATACCACCGACAAATGGTTGTTTTCGACGGAGCAGAGCCCAGATAACACTTTTCAAGTCATCGCTGAGTTTGAACGGTATTTTTCCCATTAAAAAGCAATGTTTTATCAACACACGAAATTCGTTTTTTTTTCTCATTGTTTTGAAAATAGCAAAAGTAGCGTCACCAAAACCACTGTAACTCAATGACACAATGTCATGAAACTTTGACACGTAACTTCTAAAGGTTGGTACTAACTGAGAATGGTATGGATTTGTTATTAGAGGCGCCATATGTTAATTAGTCCCGGGACTTATTGATCGATGTGTTATAGAGATTGTTTCTAACACATCTCGACAACAATCAAATAAATAGAGTGTATAACTTAATTACGTAATGTATAATCACAACAAGAGCGCAGTGTTGATGTATTTATAAAAAGCAGCTTATAAGAGCTATAAATAAATCCAGATTGTATTTATGTCCACAAGTATTTACAAAACTGGGGTGTCAATAATAAATAAGCCTACTGTTCACCAGACTGAGATCCGAGATACTGACTCTGATGTGGAGGCAATTGTATATATTATAATAACATAAAAATAACGTCGATTAAAGAGCATTGCCTCTGGTCAGCGGCCATCTCTAAGATGTCTCCCAGATTTTGTGATGCAGCTAACAAGGTTTACTACAACAATAAATATACACAAGAAAGATCGGAGAATAAAACCGTTCCTGGGACTATAGTGTGCTAAAGCAATTATAATTATTGAGACAATAGCGTCACCATATAGATAAATATGTTGCACCGAAGTCATTTATATGCGCCATAATACTATCCTGATAAAAATTTGCCTACGGTCAGCAACAAAATGGATAGTGTATCTTATCCAAAATTTTATTTTAACAACTTTTTAATTGAAACATCTACATCGCTGTTCGTGATTCGATTGGATTATAAGTTTAAAAACGTTTGATCAGCACAGCATTATTAATCAATTTTGTGATTCGTAGTAATTCGTGTACACATGTATTAAAATAAATAGTTTTTACTTATACTTTGTAAATAATGCATACCTTGATTTTCATTATTAATGTGAATATAACCCAAATAATTGATAGTACAGTACCCGGCGGTAATACACATCGAGTTTAAGAAAGCGACTGTCGGCCATAATCGACTTACTTCGGCTTTGTAGAGCGTCGAGCTTTGAAAGCTAAAGAATGATCGAAGAAAACGTCCAAGTAATTAGATTTCGTCAAATGAAATTCATAAAATGAAATGAGCAAAGAATTTTTTTCAAGTAAAAATGCAACTAAAAATTTTAAAACAACTAAATATATCAAGACAGAAAAGTTAACATCAACACATTTCCAATTGATTCAATTATTTTTCTCAAAGTTACTAAAATCTAAGAACAAATGTTTAATGTGATTTCGCAGCTATAATCTCATTTATACCGTGTACACAACACATTAACCCTAAAAACTCAAACTCCGATGAGTATTTACAAATAGCAACAGTCCTAATTGTTAGTTAATCCACACATAAATTGTTCTCATTGTGTACCACCTGATCTAAAACAATATTCAGCAATGTTTTTTTCATAACAAAAACAAGGGAATTAAAACGATATTAATATAATTCCAGCTGAGGCAATTTGAAACACCTTCGTAAAATATTATGCTCACAATCGTCTTTCTCTTACTTAAAAAACATTCTGGAAATTACCAGTCGGTCTTAACGAAATACTATTTTTAGCAAATAAAGCTATATTGAAAGTATTGTTTGGAAAATGAAGCCGAATTTATTTGTTCCTTTGTGAATTGAATACATTTTTAACAGAATGCAGTCAAAATTACACATTAAAAAAGAATTTAAGTAAACCAGCACTCAAAAACTGTCTTTTCCACACCCTGATGGTAATTAAATGAATTATAAAAAATCAAGAAGACTACTCTAACTTCAAACTATAAATTAGTATCTCCCATTAAAATTCAAATATATTTATACATTGACTGTTCCAGTAAAAAAATACGGAAACGGGAAGACAAATAGAAAATTACGAGTACATTAGAGGCATTCATGTTCAGAATAAAAACGTATTTATGTGTAATTAAAAAAGAACAAAGAATGGGATTTTTTTAAATCAATTGTCATCAATTATACGATCATTAATTAACTCGTATCTTAACTTCCTGAAGTTATTGATGTTTCCAACAAAAAATTGACACATCAATCATTCAGAGTTGAAAAATATATAAATATTTTTAAATGGTGCAATTTGATGAACGAGTATATTAAAGGCAAGTGAATTAACTGACAATAAGACGAAGTCTGTCATCTACACAATTTAGCCTATTAAATTCCTATTTTAAATAAAGAGGTTACAAATAGACAGTCACTCGAGAAACACTTCTAGTAAACTTCCAAAGAAATCATAATCATCATTGAAGTGCTAAATCGCCTGACGTTTTACTTGTCAAAGCGCATAATTACAAACTTATTCTTAAAATATCTAAGCACCTAATATTTGATTTGGAACAAATATTCCGCCGCCAGTTCCCAGGTGAAGTCTTGGTCTAAAAATACTTATTTTTAGCTTTTGAATCATCGAGATAATTTCAGAAACAAGTACGTCTGAAACATTATTAAGACAAATATTGCTGCAAAAGACGAAGAAATAATGCAGCTTGCAATTTTTGTAACTGCGCAATATTTATAATTCTTAACAATAATAAAAAACAATGAAATCCACTTAGGAAATATATTAAAAATGTATGAACAAAAATTAAACAATGATTTATAATAAACGAAATATATTTACGTAGATTAGAAAAAAATATTCAAACATATAAATTGACGACCCCTTGGCCTAGTTGGTATAACGCCTGACTTCCATCTAGCCTTGGTAATGAAGGTTGGTTGGTACCCATTTTTTTTTCAGAAAATTTCCTGTGTTGTTTTCACTTACATACTCGTAAACATATTTCTGGTTGGTTGGAAAAGATTACCACATGGCAATAAACCCGCCAGGTTATGCTGTATACAACGAAAGGTTATCTACAATCTAAAGGGTTAATTAAAACATTTGGTTTAAATACAAAAAAATATTAATAATAATTTCGCTTAAGTTTTTGCCCATTTACCGGTTTCGCGTAACGAGTATCGTCAGGATGGTTCAGCGAAGCCGCTAAATGGCCAAAAAGTTAGTGGTATATTATTAAATAAACTTTTTCATTTATTTTATATTATGAAATTCCATCAACGATTGTCAGTCAAGATGTTTTCAATAACATTTGAGTAAGATAACCATAGTAGAAGTGATTTTTTTTATCTATTTTCTCAGAATATCTAGGACTTATCAGAGCGAAACCGTATCTAAACTAAAAGCAACAAAATTGCCGTTTTTTTATTACCGCAATATTGCACCAAAAATAAAATGGTTATATATACTCGTAGTTGAGAAAAGCAACTAATAACATTTTACACATATTATTTTAACATACGATGATGCACCTCATTACATAAAAAAATTAAATACGTGCTCAAAATTAAACAAAAATTTATTTAATAGCAATTAAAGAGGTGCATGAGTTGTATCAACAAGGTACCAATTCGATTCTCACGCGAAATATTCAGCATCGAATCGTACAGATATATTTAATGAATATTTGATATTAAATTATTTTACATTTCACTAATCATGATACATTGTTGTTTATAGTTAAGGCATTAACGTTGTGGAGGTTTAAAGACATTGTAATTTATTTTTAACAAACACTGTTTATTCCACTTTTTTATGACGGTATAACCCTACCGGTTTCAAGGCTTTCACCTCATCTTCAGGGGAGCGCAAACAAGACTAAATGCTGTTCGGACTGGTACCGATATAGACACTTCAACGGTTGGAGGCGGGAGGGGTGAGGGGAAGGCTAGGTATTATTTCGGCCAAGAGCGGGGAGATTTTGGGGAAATAACTATTCAACAGATGCTCTGATCTGTATATTGACTTAGAAATTTCTAGGGCCTCCAATCTGTCCAATCTATTTCCGTTGTCGCTAATATGTAAGAATTTGGCATCATTGATAGAAAAAGTATGATTCTCACGGTGACAATGATTAGCCATTTCAGAATAAATTAGAGGATTTGTTAAGGCAGATTGGTGTTCACGAAATCTCTTTTCAAAGGTTCTTCCTGTCTTTCCTATATAGAAATTATCACAGTCAGCACATAAAAGTTTATACACACCGCTGTTGTTAAGTATTCCATTTTTGCCTTTCCCATTAAATAAGAGTTTCCGGAGATTGAAGTTAGTGTAAAAAGCTGGCTTTATGTGACTTGGAATATTTTTGGTTATTTCATTTGATATATTTTTTATAAATAGGACTTTGCTCCATTTATAGGTATGCTTATAGGTGTCGTTAAATATATAATCTTTTATGAGTTTCTTTTTTGTTTTGTTTGATATATATAGGAAAAATACTTATTCAGACTCCATAATTCCAGCAACTTCTAACCATCCTAATAATCATAAATTCGCCGCCTTTAACTGTATGCTTCATAGATTGCTCAGTGTCCCATTAACCGACGACAATTTTAAAAAGGAATTAATAACCATCAAAAAAATTGCTACAAATAATGGCTATCCTGGAAGCCTCATTGATTCACTTTTAAAAAACAAAACAAAAAAGAAACTCATAAAAGATTATATATTTAACGACACCTATAAGCATACCTATAAATGGAGCAAAGTCCTATTTATAAAAAATATATCAAATGAAATAACCAAAAATATTCCAAGTCACATAAAGCCAGCTTTTTACACTAACTTCAATCTCCGGAAACTCTTATTTAATGGGAAAGGCAAAAATGGAATACTTAACAACAGCGGTGTGTATAAACTTTTATGTGCTGACTGTGATAATTTCTATATAGGAAAGACAGGAAGATCTTTTGAAAAGAGATTTCGTGAACACCAATCTGCCTTAACAAATCCTCTAATTTATTCTGAAATGGCTAATCATTGTCACCGTGAGAATCATACTTTTTCTATCAATGATGCCAAATTCTTACATATTAGCGACAACGGAAATAGATTGGACAGATTGGAGGCCCTAGAAATTTCTAAGTCAATATACAGATCAGAGCATCTGTTGAATAGTTATTTCCCCAAAATCTCCCCGCTCTTGGCCGAAATAATACCTAGCCTTCCCCTCACCCCTCCCGCCTCCAACCGTTGAAGTGTCTATATCGGTACCAGTCCGAACAGCATTTAGTCTTGTTTGCGCTCCCCTGAAGATGAGATGAAAGCCTTGAAACCGGTAGGGTTATACCGTCATAAAAAAGTGGAATAAACAGTGTTTGTTAAAAATAAATTACAAAATCATGATACATTAATTCCTGCGAGTGTTTCCATCCCCCATCTCGAAGCACTCCGCCTGAAGAGTATATGAAGTCCCGCAAAGTTAAAGTAGTAAATGGAGTTCCACAAAATTAAAGCCGAAACCTTTGATAAAGTATATTTTTAGCCTCACTTTCGGAGCGATAAGAATATTTATCAATATAAAATCCATTTTGTCAGAAAAGTACCTTCTTTCCATCAAAAAACCACTGTAGGCATATTTTAAAGCCTTTATTTTTAACAGAGCTCGATAGATCCGACATGTCTCAATAATTCGAAATCGCAGAATTGAGCATAAACGTTTCAATATAACATTTTTATTCATTTGTATCATCTTTTCACTTAAAAAGCCCATTTTTAGAGCATATAAAATTATTATTCGTTATCAAAATGCCGATAAAATATCTCGGTGTAAATCGTGTACTTTGGCTTAAAAAGATAAAATTTCTTACGTAGCATTGTTTTGTAAAGGTAAATTGACGTTATGCGAGCATTGTTATGTCTAATAGTAAAGCCTAATTTGATATAAGATTTAAAAGAAAATAAAACTAATAATTCTCCTTGATGAGAGCCGCCAACGAATGAATTTGAAATAATGCAATCAAAATCATCATCACCTCATGCCATGTCTCTATTGGGGTAGCCAGAGACAACATATCTCCCCTTCATCCTGGCACACATATTTCGCTTCTACCACGTCTATACACCTCATCATGCATACTCTCTCATTATAAAGATTTAACACTTTACCCTCTTTCAGAATTTGATTAATTTGGTCGTGCTATCCTTTTCTCGGCCTTCCTGGACTTCTATACTACTGAATCAAAATCCTATAAAAATAATAAAATAATAAAAAAATATTTTTAAACGAATTTACTGAAAAATATCATTTCTGTGCGTGCAAACGTATTTGATACGTATGACATTTCAATAAATTTACTGAAAAATATCCTCTGCTGTGCGTGCAAAACGTATTCGATACGGATGACATTTCAGTAAATTTTTAACACAAAAAATTCAAAGTTCCTTTTTATATTTTGAATGAAGCCGCTTAAATTGAGACGATATAGTTAACGTGTATAATAAATAGAATAACTCAATTTTCACGGATTTGACAATTGACCTGGACAATGTTGTGTGAACAATATTCAATATTTATTACTGTATTATGACATCTTGTAATGCATTTATTCACATATTACTGATACTAAATGAACCAATGAGATTTTATCGCATGTTTATTATGTATACAGTGAATAAACGTTTGTCCGTTTAAATCAAAATAAAATACTGAAAGATACGCTGTTTTTATTAACGAATATAAATACATAAAACAAATAATTATCATGAGAAATAATAATAAACATGAATGAGAAGCGTTAATCGTAAACTTTCATTGTCGATTGATTTTCATCAAACATTAATTAAATAATAAATATTTCATCATCATTGAATTAAAGTCAGCTTTTACATTGTAAATGCCGAGTAGCACCGAGAAAATAAATAACAAATATGCGTGCGATTGGGATATTCACGTCCAGGAAAAGAACATATGTTATTAATGTGTAATTTTTTTTATTAAATCATGTGTGAAGGAACTACAGGGGATAATTGGGGGCATACAAATTTCGAATGGGAACGTACGAGTATCATATACAGGTGACATGGTAGTGTTGACGGAGAGTGAAGATGAATTACAAAGTTTGATAGGTATGTGGTACAAGAGATGCGAAGGGAAAGATTTGAGAATAAATGTTACAAAACCCCAAATTATGGTGATAGAAAAGTATGAAAGGAAAAGTAAATGCGACATACGGATGAATAATGAAAGATTGGAGCTAGTTGAGGAATTCTGACATTTGGGTAGTAATTTATCCGATGATGGAAAAGTTGAGAGGAATATAGAAAAGCGTGTAGCGATAAAAAACAAAGTCAATGAGGCACTAAAACATACATATTTGAACCGGACAGTGTCAAAATCTGCTAAGATCCACACTAATATTTTTGGTGCCATTTTGGTGATTTGGAATAAAAATTGAGAGGAGACGAATAAATGCTGTAGAAACGCGTGCTTTGAAACGAATATATGAAGTCACAATGTATGACTGAATACGGAATGAAGTGATTAGGATTAATGTGAACTAAAGGCTGACGTGCTAAGTATGATGAAGAAGAGCACGCTGAGATAGTCTGGGCATGTGGAATGAAAGAAGAAATATTAATAAAACAGATATAGTGCAAATGTGAGTGAAAGACGTGTGAGAGGAAATCTAAGGAAAATATGATTGGATTAAGTGAACTTTATTCTGCAAGAAAGAAACGTAGAGTCAGAGAAATCGTAGAAGTTGCATGAGAAGATGTATAGATGTTGAAGAGGCTAAGGGTGTGTATCAAGATAGGAAAGTCAGGCGCTTTGTCCTCTCTGTCTACCCCGACAGGGAAATAGCGTGATATTATGTAAGTAAAAAAGAACAAAGAATGGGAAAATTTTAATATCATTAATTAACTCGTGTCTATAGCTTCCTGAAACTACTGTTTCAAACAAAATATTGACACATTGAGCAATAATTCAGAGTTGAAAAATATCAACATCTGTAAAATAAAATTGACTAAACATTAAATAAATTACAGTCCATCTCCTAAAACAAACATATTCGTTGCCAAGAGAAATAATTATTCGAAAGGTTTGAGCATATTTAAAATCTTCTACACATAATTTATTGAAACAACTACACACAAGTATACTAAAAAAATATATTTAAACATATGATAAGTGTCATATTTTTAGAAAGCAAAATATTAAATTAAGTGGAATCATAACAAAAACACTGCGTTGGGTAAATAATAACACATACAATATCTACTCCATATTATATGAACATAAAATCTTCAAAGCATCAATTTTGACACCCAATTGACACCTACTTAGTTTTCCTGAATAAAGATAACAGATAATTCTTCTTGTGGGCAGTATGATCAAAGATTGTAATCTGGTCAAAGATCGCTTTCTAATCAGATCCAACAGTTACCTTCGCCCTTGGACAAAATAATTGTGTTTTCCTAAACTTTCAGAGAAACTGGAGATACCTTTCGAAAAAAAACAGTTAGACCGTATTTTTTAATTTAAAATGTATACACCAGCATCATCTTGTACCTTTTGTAGATTGCTTCAATGACTAGACTTGTTTATATTCTCTTCAATTTGGAATATGAACCTTAAGAATCTAATGTGCTGGTCCCAATATTTTTAAAAAACTTAATAAAAATAATTGCTATTTGGCAAACCAAAACCATTTTCATCTTTGCAATATTCTTCTGAAGCCCAGATACAGCACCTACATCATCTAATAAGGAAGTTGCTCCAAGATACGTCTCGAGATCATAAAACGGGACATGGTGAATACAGCTAAAGCACGAGAAACAAACGAGTCAACAGGAACGAGGCGTAAAAATAAACGAGTGTATTCTCACCAAAGCCTTTCGAGAAGCGCACGTCTCGTAAATATGTTTCAACGCTAATTTAGATCGCATCCTAACACATGCGCGTGCCACCAAACTGGCTTAAAGTATCAGTTAAATCGAGTGTGATTGGGTGAAAAAAAAATTACCATTTGGACTGCAAATGAATGGCTATTATAAATGTTACAAATTAATGCTTTTACTTACATTTATGCAAATTGAAACATACCGAACTTCAAACAGACAATTTAAAATAAGGTACGCAAACCAAACATATGTTAAGATGTCGCATCAGAATATAAACAAAAACACGTCGATATAAAATCTTAAAATAATCTGGTTCAATGCTCCCAATTTTCATAACTTTGTAATAATTATTATTATTGGAAGCGTCGTTTGATAAATACGAATCATTATCTCTGGAAATGTATACGCAAACATTTAAAATCAGGTTCATTGTTCTGTCCTCAAAACAAATAGCAAAACGAAGGTAACTTTATAATGGGATATACATACTTTTTTTGAAGTAGAGTATATGTCTGACCTTACAAGACAAACCGAGCTTGATTAAGTGTATTATTTGAAAATAAATTTTAATTTCTACTCAATGAAAGTAAACCGAGTTCTAAGTTCGAAAAAAAATGTTAATAAAATTCAATTTTCCAAATTTATTAAATAAAGTAACAACGAAAAATTTCTTACTATAAAAACATAATTCCGGATAAACTTCGAGGATACATTTTCTCAATTTGTAGCTATATATTGTAATATGAAAACATCTAATTTAGTTCAGTACAGTCGAAAAATAAATTTCAAGGGCAAAATTTACTGTCAATAAAATTCGGTGTTACAATTTGATTTATTCTTATGATTGACAAGCTTCTGAAACTCCATGTATTTCAGCACAATATGTAAAAAATAAATATACGCAGTTACTCAGCAAATACGAGTATAGCCAAATAAATAAAAAATCAATGATCAGCGAACTACGAGTATATCCTTAAGCATCAATAAAATGCCAAACAACAAATCAAACATAAAATTGTAAACGCCAACAAATTCGATGCGCGACAATGCACTCGGTATAACTTCAATAAGTGTCAACAAAAACACGGTAGACGTAGAACTGGTTTCTTTTTATCAAAATAACACCTAGTTCCTCTCTATTCAAGAAAAATATTCAATATTTAACATCATATTTTGAAGTAAGCAGCATATGCAATTTAGGATCATAGAAACCTTACATTTTCTACAATCAAATCATAATGGTATAATTAATCGCTAAAAAGAAAGCAAGTTGAATCATTTTTACGTAAAATTCGCAACGTTGCTCGTTGTTGGGAGATGAGAATATAATTAAATCGACGATGAAGCAAAACAATGCGAATGAAAGTATGGGAAAATGAGCCAAAACACGACATGAAAAATATTCCGAGCGACCTTCTCACGTTAGGCGGTTAGACGGAGTCTTTTCACTTTCGCCAACCACCGATTTATCCATCAACTGCAATCAGACAACACAACAATGAGAGTACAAAAACCATTCCACTTATTAATTTATTTACCCAATTAACTCTAGTAATCGAAGCTTCCTTTTTTCAAAAGGTGATTGCAAAATCTAAATTATTGCCCATATTCAAACGTTTCTTCTTTATTCTACCCAAGTAAACAAATCATTCAGAAATAAGTAAAACTATAAAGGTTATCTACAATAGTTAACGTCACTTTGTCGTACGTGAATATGAAAAACCTCAATTAAAAAATCTAGTTCGGTTTTTAATCAACAGCCTTTGAGTTTTCAGCCTTGTTTATATACAGGGTGTCGCAAAGGTCAACGTCAAGCCGGTGTCGAGGAAGAGGTCAGCTTATGACGGTTCAGAATTTAAAAAAAATCTTGAAAAAGCCTTATACTTTTCGAGTTATAGCCATTTCTTCGAAAATTGTGAAAGTAGCTACCCTGCGCCGAATGTTTGTATACTGTGACTACAAATTGTCATATTTTATGATTTTAATGGTTGTATCGCAATCCTGGATAACCCTGCTAGTAGTCGGAGTCAGATATAAAACAAAAAAAATCTGCACGTTCGAAAAAAAATTTGTTTTTGTCCGATCATAAAAATTAATATTTTTTATTAGCTAACTCTAACTCATCATACTGTAAAAATAATGTATTACGCTAACCTGGCAAATTACATCAAAAGATGGCCTGTTTAGTCAGGATTTCAAAATGGTACAAAACATACCTACTACTACTTTAAAAATAATTTTAAAACATTAATTTCTGTAATTGAAGATCGAATTCAATAAATTTGAGCGAGACAAACGATACTGCGCATGAAAGAGTTAGAGTAAGACAGCTACTGTCGCCATTTTTGATTCTTCGTCCACAATTCTTGCCTCACAATTTTTCGCCTGGTAAATTGTATCGGATATATTGAGAAAATACATATTTATGGTTTGGTTTAAATTTGTCCAAAGTTATTTCGTGTACATTTTACTTTTTCTTTTTATGTTTGAAAATTGTTGCATAAAGAGTTTGTTTTGGGATGCTTAATCCTGTTTCGCTATGTAACTAAGCATTTTTATTATTTTATAAATAATAAAAATTAAATGCATTGTTTTTTTGTTAAAATAAAAAAACAAAACAATAGCGATTGTAACGCCAAAAATATTTTATGATAGGCTAACGGAAGTTAAGAGGAAGATGAAATAAAGCCTATTAAGCACTTATTTTAACCCTTCGAGGTCGTTAATTATTCAACAAACGTCGTTTGGCCGTAATAGTTTTTAAAATAAATGTGTATAATATGTACTTTGTTATATGAATAGTTATATCTCCTTTAAAATTTTGTTTTAAATTTAAAATATTACTTAATTAATGTAATGCTTAAAGGTAAAACTTTTTTTTAAATAAATTCGTATAAATTTTATTTTACTTCATATACCAATACTGTTCAATTCGATTAAATTCTAAGGACAATTTTAAATAGCGCCGTTTAGAGAGCTATCTCGACTCAAGGGCGCCCTAACTCGAGACTCGAGCCCACTAATATTAAACAATCACGTCTAGCAGCTATAGCAGCGCCCGAGCGAATAATGTATAATACTTTATATACTGCAAAACCTTGTGGGACTATTGCCATGAGGCAATCTCATCTAACCTATCAGAAATATGTTTATGAGGCCTTACATGAAAACCAGACAGAACACTTTTTTTTAAACTGGGTTCCAGCGAGTATCGAACCCAAAACCTAGACCACGAAGGGCGTCTACGGTACGTTTGTGCAATATTTCTTTTGTAAATTCATACATATGATATAGAAGTAATAATTGTATCAAAAAAAGTACATCAAAATTATTTTTTTCAATTCATGCGACGAAGAATTGTGCCAGGGAAAAATTGATGTCAAAAAGTGTGGGCGAAAATGTTCCGGTCACCGTGGCAGACATGTTTATCACTATAAATGTTTTAGTTTTTTTTTTTGTAAATCATTTAATCAACAATGTATATTATCAATAAAAAACGATAAAATAATTATTGTATTTCTTGTTAAAAATCGCCATGATGCGTATCATCGTCCAATGAATGAAATAAATCTAAATTGATATTGAATCAGTTCTAATTACACAGTTAATGTGGTTAAATGTAATTGCATGAATTAAAAATAATACTTTTGCGGTCAATGCGGCGGTCCATGAAAAATTTGCAAATATTCATTGCCAATCACCAAAATGAATCGTGAAATTGTCAACTCATATACACACCATCATGCCATGCCCCTTTTGGAGTAGGCAGATAGGACCAATATCCACAATTGACTATCCATACACGTTCTTTACCTCATCCTCACTCGTACATCTCGTCAACTCAAACAAGTAGAATATAACAATAACCAGGGACCGAAGTAACTTCATCGGCGTATCTGTTAGGATGTAGAAAAGTCAACATTTAAAACACAACAAAACTAATGGGTATGATTGTTCTTTGAGGAGTCAGTTGGAAGAAATTGACCTACTAGGAGCGCATTGAATTACTTAAGTTGTATACAGTACATCCTGGCGAGATTTCCATGTGGCAATTTCTTCCAACTGACAACTCCAAGCGAACATTTTTAAATAATTGTATATTGAATGATATTTATTAAAATTAATCATAACACTAAATTCATTTCAATTTCACTGGCATTTATTTTTTCACAAAATATACATACGAACATGCATCCATACTAAGGTTAGTTAGATAAGAAATGGAAAACAAATATGCAAAAAGATATAACACTGTTACAAAACCTGATTACAGCACACAAGTAACATTAAACACTGAATGGAAGACATGACGGTGTATCTATTTATGTATATGTTGATAAAATACTTAATAATACGAAGATAGGTTCCTTGCACTATATTATAATAATATCTGGACACTTACATTTATTGTAACGAAATCGTAAACCGTGTGGAATAAAAAGTTTTTAATAAAGAAATATATTAAGAATGGCGTTAACAATCGGGTAGTAAAATAATACCATAAAGATGGGTGGGACGGGTGAAAAACATTCACCCAAACTATGAAGCCTTGATATTTATAAAAATAATGAAAAATCAAGTGCAATTCCATTACATATAAAAACAATGGGACTCTCATTCTTGTAAAATACACGAATACCCATATTTATTTTGAAGAAAAGTAAAAAATGTAATTTTCAATTCAATCATATGCATTTTACTTAATAACACTGTAGAACAATTATTTAATGGTAACATAATTTATCTTAGATGAATCGTCAATAAATCGAAAGAAAAAAACATGGTAAAGACAATCCTCGATTTTCGTAGTATTCGCTATTTGGTACAACGAAGATGTTATTGAGTTGATTGAATCCCACTCAGAACCTTAGTCGAACGAAGATCTACTTGACTTATGGTACAATAGGTAAATAGGATACAAACTGAAACATAATAAACTAATAATAGATAACCCATTGTTAAGATTTTGACAGTCAAGAATAAGAAATGAAGCTTTCATGCATCGTGACCATTCTTTTGAATATCATATCATGTAAGAATGTGATACTAACGGAGAAAATATATTACAAGGTTGTAAGGACAATTTATAGTAACAAAACATGCTATAGAAACATAATATCAACGCAATAAAAAGAAAGGTTATATTCAATTATCACTTTGTAAGTTTACTATAAAGAAAACACTTGACCGCAGTAGTAAAACGCCTGCTTAACTTTATTAATGATATATCTCGCTAACTAGTTTTGTATTTATATTTTGAATTCATAGATATTGTACCTATGTTTCCATTGTAAAATAACTATTTTAAAACACACCTTTCTATGTTTATTTTATTTATATTGCTCTACTGTCATGCACATTTACAGGAACCAATTATGTACAAAAATCGAGGGCTGCGTGTATTTCAATTTCAAGTGCAGTATTAATATCAGTTTATAAAAGAAGCAAAAAATCTAAGTCTGAATAAAATAAAATATGCGATTTATTGAAAATATAACTTACTAACCTTCAAACTGATTTCAATAACGATACAGAAAATCTTCAAACACAAAAAGGATCAAACCAGAATGGATATATCATTATAATTAAAATTAATGCATGAATTTAAAATGACATAACGACTTTGATTTGAGGAGCTTATTAGAATAAAAAACGCATCGTGGCGATAAGCCTAGTATATACTCGTATAGTGTTCTCGTTCAACCTTTGGCGTGATAATTGTATGGATTTTATTGCATGGGCAAGGTCACCTCGAGACCACGATAATGAGCCATTAAAAGAATACGAGACTTCTTTATATGGAAGTAATATTTTTTTCTTTGTTGTAACGTGGAACTGTAATAATACAAGTACAGTTATGCGCAAAAAATCGCAAAATTATTTTAAATAAGACGTCGTAAGTTTGCAATAAAAGTTCAAATAAAAATAAAATTCTCCATTATGAGTAACACGCATTAAACAACGTTACGAAAAGTGTACTATTTCTTATCTATGTATGGGAATGAAACATTGACGTGAAAAGATAATGAAAGGAGCCGAATAAATCCTATAGAAATGTGTACACTTTGAAGAATACATGGGGTAACAATATATGATGGAATCAGAATGATGTGTTGAGTAAGATGAAGAAGAGCATTCTGAGATGGCATGGGCACGTGGAACGAATGAAGACTAAAAATATACGTACAGCGCAAATGTGAGTGAAAGGCATGGTAGAGGACAACCAAGAAAATTATTGTTGGATCAAATGAATGATATTTTTAAAAGCAATGTAATAAGTCAGATAAATGGATATATTAGGTCCCCACATACGAAACCGGCGTTTTGCCGTACTGGCAACTTTGATCTCAAATATCTTCTCTTTGGTTAGGAATTTCAAATTCAAATTTATACAGCTATTTACTCAAGTATTTGTGTTTCGAAAATTATAATTCATTTGTTTTTTCCTCAATTGTTTTTTTTCTTTGCGTCACTCAGTTTACAAAATGGAAAACTTGAAATATCGCGTTATTTACGAGTACGAGTTCCACCGTGGCACCAGTGCTGCAGAAACGGCTCGAAGGATTAATGATGTGTATGGCGACGGTGCCGCAAAAGAAAACACAGTGCGTTTTTGGTTCCAACGTTTTCGTTCTGGAAATTTCGACCTGCAGAAAAAGCCCCGTGGACGGCCGGAGACCAAAGTTGATAATGAAGAATTGAAGGCTATTGTGGAAGCGGATCCATCGCAAACCACGTCCGAGTTAGCTGCAGGCTGCGGTGTTAGTGATAAAACTGTTTTAATCCACTTGAAGCAAATTGGGAAGGTGAAAAAGCTTGAAAGGTGGGTACCTCACGAATTGAGTGAAGCAAATCAACAAACGCGCGTTGACTGCTGCGTTGCATTACTCAACCGGCACAATAATGAAGGGATTTTGAATCGAATCATTACCTGTGATGAAAAGTGGATCCTGTATGATAATCGGAAGCGCTCATCGCAATGGCTGAACCCTGCCGAACCAGCCAAACCATGCCCCAAGCGAAAATTGACTCCAAAAAAGTTACTTGTGAGCGTTTGGTGGACTAGTGCTGGTGTCGTTCACTACAGCTTTCTTAAATCTGGCCAGACGATTACGGCAGATGTCTATTGTCAGCAACTGCAAACCATGATGGAAAAGCTAGCTGCTAAACAACCGAGGCTGGTTAATCGCTCTAGGCCACTGCTGCTTCATGATAACGCTAGACCACACACTGCACAACAGACGGCTACCAAATTAGAAGAGCTTCAATTGGAATGTCTAAGACATCCACCGTACTCTCCGGACCTTGCCCCGACAGATTACTATTTTTTTCGAAATTTGGATAACTTCTTGCAAGGGAAAAAATTCAACTCCGATGGGGCAGTCCAAACCGACTTCAAAGATTTTATTGATTCCCGTCCGAATGGTTTTTTTAGTAAAGGGATCGATGAACTACCTATGAGATGGCAAAAGTGCATAGATAGCAATGGTACATACTTTGATTAAATAAATATATTATATTAAAAAAAATCAACTTTATGTTCCTCCCAAACAAAACGCCAATTTCACATGTAAGGACCCAATAGAAGCTAATGATGTGTGTCTAGATAGGAAAGCCTGGCGCTTTGTCATATCTGCCTACCCCGACCTTGAAATGGCGTCATGGTATGTATGCATGTAAAACGTATTGCTTTAAAATATTGTTTAAAATTATGGATGTTTTAAGTATCATGAAATTATAAATGTTTTAAGTATCATGAAATTATGGATGTTTTAAGTATCATGGAATTATGGATGTATTAAGTATCATGAAATTATGGATGTTTAAGTATCATGAAATACAATATTTCAATAAACATGAACCTGGACGGCATTTA